>CAEGAE010028380.1:0-12359 GCA_903067095.1 Girardinus metallicus | reverse complement strand
TTGCCACCCATTTGTTGCGACCGGGATGATATGAAATTTATTTTCCGGTATTTTCAGTAAAGCTACGCATCTAAAGCCGCCCGCCGTGTTCAGTCTATCTGTTTATCTGTATAAATAATCCCGCCGGACTCCAGGCATCCCTCCCGTCATTTTAAGGATGTTTATTGGTCCCCCGAAAAACCACAAAAACCCGGACATTATCATGAATGAATAAAATCCTCCCAGGCCGAACTTGAAAATGGGACGTTATGCTGCTAACACTTAGCTTTCGTCAACAACTCAGGCGGAAGTGAGAGCGCAAATAAAGTCCCGGCGGGAACACGGTGCGCTAAATAATACATAATATAACGAGGCTTCGAGGCAGGTAAATTTTCCTCGAGGAATTTTAATAATCGAGGTCCTCGAATCACTTGAGGAATAGTTTCAGCCCTAGATGTTTGTTTGTTTTTATATTCCTTTTGGACAAGATCTACTATTACTCCTGCTCCCGCTGAGGGTCTAATAAAAGTATTCTTATTCTTATTTAGTGACTTTTCAAACAAAAATAAAATCGGCATCGACCGAAATCAGAACCAGTATTTCAAAATTTCTTCAAAAAACTACAATCCGTGAAACGCCAGTGGTTTTCCATTAACACAGAGTTTGAGCTCTATTCGGTTGGGCCGTCACATAGTTATGCGTTCCTAGAGTCCGGAAAATAGATCGACGTGATCTGTAGGCAACACAGACAATGCTACGATGGTGACGTGAAAGCTCTGTTGAACCGT
The DNA here is from genome assembly GCA_903067095.1 of Girardinus metallicus. Taxonomy (NCBI): domain Eukaryota; kingdom Metazoa; phylum Chordata; class Actinopteri; order Cyprinodontiformes; family Poeciliidae; genus Girardinus; species Girardinus metallicus. The sequence continues at coordinate 11,592 of CAEGAE010028380.1, read as the reverse complement.
ATGCAGCTTTTTTTCCCTCCTTCTTCTTCCTCTTTTTTCACTCCATAAAGAAGAGAGCCAGAAAAGGTGAACCGAAACATCCATCCATTTTCTAACACCCTTGTCCCTTAGAGGGGTCAGGAGGTGCTGGTGCCTATCTACAGCTAACGGGTGAGAGGCGGGGTTCACTCTGGACAGGTCGCCAGTCAGTCGCAGGGCAACACAGAGACAGACAGGACTAACAACCACACACACACACACACACACACTCACACCTAGGGAGAATTTAGAGAGACCAATTAACCTGACAGTCATGGACTGTGGGAGGAAGCCGGAGTACCCGGAGAGAACCCACGCATGCACACGGAGAACATGCAAACTTCATGCAGAAAGACCCCGGGCCGGGAATCGAACCCAGGACCTTATTGCTGCAACTGCGCCTCTGTGCAGCCCTGAACCGAAACACACTGGAGGAAAAAAAAAGAAGAAAAAAAAAGGAGAGCGTAAAAAGTAATCAGTGACCGGCAGTCTTTAGGCATTGCGTTTTTAGCCCGACTGAATGCTTACTGGTGGAAAACCCTTGTAACAGAGCCGAGCCGCGCTGAGTAGCTATTAGTGGAAAAGATCCAAATATGTCCAAAAAGGCTGGAAAGACACAGGACATGAATCCACACCACAGCTGGGGGGTCGAGTCTTCTTAGGTTTCCTCAACACATCACATTAAGGCCTTTAAATCAGCCAGGCAGTGTGACACCTCTATGCAATGTATTTCTGTGGCCGGCAGCGATGCTTTTACTCTAAACATCAGCCGCTGAGCCTCAGGAGGTAAAACACTGGGCTTTGAAATGTGTCATCACGTCCACACACTGAAAGAAAGCAACCATGTGAGGGAGGAGACACCCGAACTTGCTACGGTGAAAAGAAACTCGTCCCAGCTTTAACATCAGCTTCTAAGTAAGTAACATGTACAGTGCTGTGAAGGAATACTTCCCCCTGCTCACAGATTTCTTATTTTTTTGCCTTTTTGTCACAGTTAATTGTTTCAAGTCATCATACTGTGAGAAAACAAGCAAAAACACAAGAAATTACGTTTCCACAGCAACACCGACAGACCACCTTCACCCATTAGACAGGAGAGACGCCAAAGTTAGCATTTAGCATGCAAGGCTTGTAGAAAGAGACATGGAGGGGGGGAAAGCAGCTTTGAACACCCTGACAATACGTAACAGAAGACCTTTACAGCACAGGTGATGGGATGCGTGTTACTAGTAAGAATGCTGCAGTTCAGCCCGTCGAGTTAGCTTTCAGAATACCTGACGAGTAAAGACGCTGTGCTTTCAGACCGGAGCTGCCCTGCTGTGAAATAAGCAGGGGAAAGAAATCATCACAAACAGGAACACTTTAGAGACTAGAAAATAGTTATAACGGTAATAATAATTGCTGATTAGACTCTTCTAATCGTGGAGCGCCTGGTTTTGAGATCATGTTCGCTCTTGAGGAAGAAACTCCGATTTATCTAGATCGAAGCCCAGATTTCTCTCACATTTCCCCAAATTTGACTGCAAAAGAGGCACGGAGAGGGTGAAACTCCCAGCACACGCGTTCCTCCACTCACAGCTGTGGAGGAGCGTGCGGCCAAATGCTTCCATCTTTGCTCTGTTTATGGCTGGAACTAGCGATTCTTTTAGTAATTAATTATTCTATCGATTATTCTGACACTTAATCAGATAAAGTATTGGCACAACCTGCAGACGTTTTGCTTGAAAACCACTTCAGGGTTTTTTTTTTTTTTTTATACAACATCAGAAATACATCAAAAGATGCTAATAAATAATTCAACGCCATTTGAAAATAAGAAAATAAACATTTTACTGCCTAAAATTGCAACAATATAGCAGTCCTCTGCTATGGTGCTTGGGGAGTTTTGGATTGAACATATTTACAAACCAAAGAAGTTTTTTCATCTTAAAGGCAAAATGTATATATTTTTGGTCTTTTTTTTCCTTTTGGCTTGGTACGTCGTTCTTTCAGCAAATGGCCTTTTTTTGAGTCTGTATACTCCAGTTAGCCGTTAATCTGTTACTGAACTAGTTGCCTATTACTTCAATAATCCATTAATCGTGAATAATCACAATTAAAATCTGAGAGTCTTTACATTTTTTTAAATATTTTGTGTTTTTCACCGTAAACCAGCTGACAAGATCATCAGTATTGTCTGCGAATGCCTTTATTTTCCTGGTGGATGTGAAAAACCGTGATTCTGTGCACTTCATTTTTGGCCGTCCTTCAAAAGCTCCCTATAAATGTACTTGTCCCTTCATTGTGAATATCACCGGCACAACGTTCAGTAACTTTTATGGACATAATAAAACCACCATTTTGCTCCCCGTCAGATTAAATTACTGTAGTATTTATGCTTTCGCTGTAGCGAGGAAGGCTTTTAAGAACTCGACTCTAATCAGTCTCGTCTGCAATCAATAGCTACTCTTCTGAAATTAGGGCCTCTTTCTTGGCTGCTTCTCTGTTTATTGCTTTCCCCCTCAAGGTGACAAATTGTTAAAGGAATAAAAAGCGACCAAAATGCAAGGCAACAATCCAACGTGAAGGTTCAAGTCACAAATTTGACATGACATTTCGGATCATTTGTCCTGCATTGAATAAAGTCGAAAGTTTAGCAGAGAAGTGACGTAATTTAACACCTGTGAATTAGGGTGGAGTATCCACTCGTGTATCTTTATAATATTTGCTGTTTGGGTGTGCGTTTTACCCCGTGTCGTCGGGCGTGTCCTGATCAGTCTCTGCCGCAGACGATTCCACGTCGGCGTCTGCGCTGCTCTCGCTTCCCTGAGCAGACAGACCGCAGGGAGACCCCGGGCTTCCTCCGCTGCAACAATCGCACATCCATGAGTGACGGGGTCAATAGAAACCCACTGTAAGTGTCAGTAAGGCGGTGTTTGGTTGCGTCTACTGACTTGGCGTGCTTCTCCAGCATCAGGATGGTCTGCTCCTTTTCCTCCAGTGTCCTCTTCAGAGACTCGATCTCTTTCTGCTTCTCCAGCAGCTCCTTCTGCAGGCGGTAGTTGCTCTCCTCCAGCGTCTCACAGAACGCCTGACGGGAGGGGAAAAAACTTCAACGTATGACAGACTGACGCTAAGTTTGTTTTAGCAAATAAAAAAAACTAGGGGCTGAATACAAATGTACAACAAACATCATTTTATTTTTTGGGGGAAATAGTGTATTGTTTCTCGTCCGTTTCACATTTACACACTACTGTGTGTTTGAGCTTTTTGGTTCGTCACATAAAATCCCATAGAACTGCAGCAGATACTCGCTATTCGTGGAGGTTTGTGATGACAAATTGCTAAAATCCACAAATACCTGAGACCAACGCTGCTTTTTTCAGTAATTTAAACATAAAATATCCCTTAATATGCATTAATACACATAGTGGAGACTAATCCAGCACTACTGCAGAAACTAACATCTAGTGTCTTCCTTATCTCCTCTCTTGTGGTTACAACCAATCAGTGCAAAGAAAAATAAATGGCGCTCCAACGTTACTGTGCTAAAAATGAGAAGGACGTTCAGTTTCCATCTGACTTTAATGAAAGAATCTTTTCTGGTCCTATCAGTTCTGGACTCAAAGGAACAGTCAGATCCGGTTCCTCAGACCCACTGCTGGTCAAACACAACGTTTGAGCAGCATAAATTTAAAAAAGCGCCCTTGGCTACGTTTCAGGAACCTGAATGACTTCTCCCTGCAGAAACAGGGAGGAGCTGGTTCTGGTTTTCCTTGCCAGCCAGGTGTCAGGAAATGAGACCTGGCTGGAGCGCTCCTTAAAGCAACAGAACTGCTCTCACACGGAGCTGTCCGGCATCACAAATCTGCCGTTTTATGCCTTGTGCTTCTTTTCCAACCCACTCCGTTACATAACACGGAAAATAATCCCAGCAAGTATGACTAAAGCAGCTCAAAAATGCGGTAGGGTCTAAATATATGAAGAATACAGCTTCAGAATTATCAGAAGGACTGCTCTAGTGCGGTTCCAATCTGATGCCGATGTTGAAAATTGGTCTATCAGCCAAAATGTGAGTATCGGAGTAATATCACTTGATTGAGCCCTTTCTAATATTCCGCACAACAAAATAACTAATAAAAGTATGCCTGATTTGTGCCGATATCGTATCAAGTCAATATTGGTAATCGGTCAATACTCAAAGCTGTGATATTGTTATTGTATCAGAAGTGAAAAAGTAGTATCAGGACATTCCTTCCTGTTTGTTTCCACAAAATAGCTAGAGATGCACGATACACTCTTTTCCCCCCCACTTTGACACCGATATCGGAGGTTAGATATTAGCCGATACCGATCCAATACAGAAAATCGGTGCTGAATCGACGTAAAACATTTCTTTTAGAATTAGACTGAATAGATCCATCCCAATGGATCAGGCACATTATCACAGATACCGGATCTAGAATTTTTTTCAATATCGGGACCGACACAGATATTCATATCGGATCAGTGCATCTCTAAAAATAGATTCCCGGTTGTCGTCTGTTGGTACAGAGAGTTCTCATCAAAACGTTGGTTATTACTGGATTATCCATCAGGCTTATTACACGGCTTCTACTGACTTTTACTCAATGGACTGAGAAGAGGAATAACTAGCTCTGTGTATGCTCACCCTGCTCTCCTCAAGGCTGTCAAAAGGCCCAGGAGGATCATCGAGGCACAAAAACTCCCTCACTGGAAGGCTGTCAAAGAGAGCAAGCACAAAAACAGAACCGGGCTTGATTTATTTATTTATTTTTTTTAACAAATCAGTGATAAAAATGATATTAAAGACTGTTTATATCAAATATGGATGCTGACTTTCTGTTAAGTCGAGATACACAGACAAAGAGTTGAACCAGCAGCGTCCACTAATACAGTGTTTCTAAGTACCAGTTGGTGATGTCTTTGTGTGCAACCAAGTTCTGCAGAAAAGCCTGTAGGCCCAGCTGCCGGTCCTCCAAGAAGTCGCTGTCATAGTTGTCTTTAAACCACCTCTTAGGAGGCAGCGAGAGTCGGAAGCCGGGGAACATTTCCCTTAGCTGGAGGGAAAAAAAACACACAGAGAACAAAAATAGTGTCGAACTTACATAAACCAACAACTTTACAGGAAAAACGACCAATATACCAGTGGCGTTTTGTCAGTAAATGCGGTAAGCTGCTTTTGACAATTTCTTGCCTTTATTTTTTGGTATTAGTTTCAACAAGCAGGGTCCGCCCTCCATTCAGAAGCAGCCATTGTAGTCGAGAACAAACCTGACATGGTCTCTACTATTATCCTCAGCTTCACTGGGAGATCGAGTTTTCCAAAGGAAGACAAACTAGGAAATTACTTCCTCCTTTGACATGAAAAGTTGTGTTAGCTGGTGGCCATTTACTAAATGTAAACCTTATGCAGCGGGATAAACTGTGAGTTTATCGCATTCAACACATTCCATTTGGCTGCTCTGATGGGTTATTTCACAGGAAACCTACAAACCTCCACAACTAAATACACGAGTTTCTCGTTTTACCTCAAGAATCCAGAGGTTGATAAATATTGGGATCCAGAAATCAGCCTCACGGGCTAAAAAGCTCAAACTGTGTGTATAATAAAACAGTGAAAAACAAAGTAAAACGTGACACTATTACATTCAGAAATGATCGGTGTAAACAGTGACACTTGGGAAGCTGGAAATACTGCTTCTCATGAAAAAGATTTAAAAAACAGCAGAGAAGATGTACGTTCTGTCCTGTCTTTAATCTGAAAGAATGTGCAGACCAGCACGGAATGGCCGCCAAACGCCTCCATATTTCCCGCCTATGCAATCTGCATGAAACATTCCTTCCCCGAGCCGCGAGAGCGCCGTCCACCTTGTGGGCTCGGGCCTGCTGGCTGTCTGGGAACAGAAAGCTTCTTTGTGCAGCCCTGACCGCTTCCACCGCGCGCTCAAAAGAGAAAGCAGCCTGATAAGAGGGTGTCTGCAAACACCAGCGCGAGATAACAAAGATTGGACTGGAAAGCGTACTTGACATCTGGGACGGCTGCATGGAAGTAAAAAAAATAAAAATAAAAAATTAATTGTGACAATAAGTAATAATAAATAATCGAACGCACCTTGTCGTTCAGTCTGGAGAAGTCGGTGTATCTTCGAAACACGACCCAGTTCTCGTCTTGACTCTTCCTCACCAGGAGCTTGTAAACCTGCAGAAAATGAAGCTTAAAGCTGAAAGCATGTAGCGACGTGGAAAATAAAATGAAATAATTTTAGCGCTGCGGTCAATTCATGACACACGATTCTTACTCTCAGCACAACATTTAAAAAGCTCTGATTATTAGGAGTCAAAGAGAATTTGTATTTTGGCGGTTGTCTCTATAGGCCACGGCTGTCCGAAGCCATCTGCAGCCCCTGAACGGATTTCTCTCTTTGTTTATTTTACTTTATATTAAAGATTCGTGAACCATTCGAAAGAAGGTTTGTTGCAGTTGCCTTTTGTCACTTTCAGTTTCTTTATTATTTATTTCACATTGGCTTTTACACTCCTAACTGCGCTGACTGAACAAATTAAAGTTGTGTCTTTAACGCGTTTGACTGTAAAAACACAACTTTTGAAACTACTGGTGTATTTCAGTGTGCTGTATGAAATAAATTTGCAATTCATTACATTTACGACTGTGTTAAAAAAAAAAAAAGAAACATTTTACATTAATTTAGGACTGATTTTCTGTATCAGATCGGTTTCGGCTGATACTGCACCTCAGATATCAGTATTGAAATTGCCATAAGTGGATTTGGATGCATCCCTTGTAAAATAAAAAAAAAAACTATGTTTTGGTGATTTCAGTTTTTAAAAATGAATTAGTTTTTTGACATGCGAGAACTTAAGAGCTGGAGATTTTGGCCCAAAGAGTTTGGACCCCCTGGTACAGTGAGACTGGTCATCAGTAAAAAACCTCCATCAAAGCAGTTGCTAAGCAATAGCATCTTCAGATTGTTACCGTGAACTTGGCTCTCTCCTCCATGACCTCGTACCCCAGCACGGTCGGGGTGATCGGCCTCTCCTCCGCCTGCTGGCTCCCGGCGGGGTCCGACATGGAGCGAGGGCAAGTCGAGTACTGGACGGACGCCTCCAGGGTCCCGTTCACCCTGGCCCGGGTCACGGGGCTCTGCGGCGGCGGGGGTGTCAGGCTGCGGTTGGCTCTCTCCGCGCAACGCGTCTGTCGCTGTGAACCCGACCCCCCGCCGGTCCGACCCCGCTCATCTCCCGCCGACCTGGTGATGGGGGACGAGGACTCCGAGCCACTGGAGACGCTCCCGAGAGACGCGGCGCGCTGCGGCCGCCTCAGCCTGCCGCCGGACAGCGCTCTGTCCATGGGGACGGGGACAGGCACGAAGGGTGAAGCCATCTCCCTGAGTTTGGAGCTGGAAGCCGAGGCGTTTCACACCAACGCAGACCTTGGCTGGCCTCAGTAGTTTCGTACGATAGCGGGGTCTAACAGCGGCGTTCAGCCTGACAGGATGACATTCACCCTGAAGACGCAGTACGGAAGTATTTTCATGTTTTCAATTAAATAAACGACAGAGAAAACTTCACATTGCTTGAAATGTGGTAAATCTATGTTCTACTTGTGGCATTAAGGGCATCAGATGATATATTATGTACCGCATGTTATTTACAATTCAATAATTTTACCTTGCAATAGGGCTGGGCGATAAATCACGGTTATCAAATTGAATTTTTGGTTTTTGAAGACTTAATTTTTTTTAAATCTTTTTTTTGTTGTTGTTGTTGCAGAATATGACCATGAAAAATACTAAACAACAAAATAAATAATACATACTTTTTTTTTGTTTTAATATATAAAAACATTGCAATAATAAATTCATAATATACTTGACTAATTATATTACCCAATTTTATTATCATAATTTTAAAATCGATCACTTAAATAATGACATTTTTAATTGAATTCCGGCACTTTTGGACTTCCATAGCGGAAATAAAAAGCATAACATGTGACCTGCCTATATGACTGACCTGGATTTAAAATGTTTGTAGATGTGTGAACACATTCAGCATTAATACAAAAGGTGTAAACAGAGTTAACAAAACACTTCTACGGTGTTCAACTGCGAATTTGACCGAATTTGTCGGTACAAAGCGACAGCAAAACACTCATATGTTAGCATAAATAATATGACGCGGATCCTACTAATCCTACTGTTTGACAGTTAAATAATTAGTCTTTCCATAATGAAGGTTATTTTATGAGCACTGTCACCTCCAGCGGAATATTAAAGAATTATTCTGAGTTCACCTGAGTGTCAAGGCAGGCACAACTACCAACAAAAATATTGCACAATGGGGAATACTGCTGCTGTGCTGACTAGGATATTACAACCCGAACTAAGCGAGCCAACGCGCCTAAAAAGCTTCGTGCCGAATTACGCAGCATTTTTAAACGGCTTAATAAAAGTGGTAAAATATAGTTTTATGGCACAGTTCTGCGTAAACTAAACGGGCAAGGTGTAACGTTGAACAGTGTTCGGTGTGCCTACAATCTCTCTGAAAAGACTGGAAAAATAATCCATCACTCATCGTGCTCACCTTAAGCTAGCAAGCTACAAAGGACAGCTGGAGTGGAGAACAGCTGACACACGTAGTAAATGGGACTCACCTTCAGCTTCAGAGCGAAATTTCATTCCTTTTAAATTACAGCTTTATTTATCAGAACGTTAAAGGTAAATGTCTGTGTATCATATTCCAGTTTATCCGGCGCATCCCGTCCAAGCCTCTGTTAGCTTGTTTGAACTCAAACTGATCCGACTGTTATGTTTTAGAACAACCACGCGGGGGCGCTGAATTACCACAGCGGGACAGGATACGCACAAGTGATTTCTGACCAGAAAACATCAAAAGATTACTTTACGTCTGTTGCCACATCCTGTTTGCTACGAGACAATAATCCACATTTTAGTCTTTCAAAAGTTACATAACCTCATTAATTAACTCACTTTGTTTCACCTCTTCAGTGTGAGGACCTGGACATGAGGAAGAATCTGCTGCTGTGTCTGAAGCTTTGGGCCAAGTGCTTCATAAAACGTTAACTAACTCTAATATGTTACAGTGGCACAGACAGTTAAATATAAAAAACAAGTTGTTAGAAGTAAGGACAACACTGAATATAGAAATAGGCGCCTCAACATTGTTTTTCTTTTGCTACCCTTAATTTCGTCTTGTAATAAATTATTTAGTATTATTCCAGTTATTCAGTGCAATTCCACAAACAGCCACTAGGGGGTATGTGGGCAGGTTGGCACATAGAAGGGTAAACCGTCCTGTCAGATGCTAAAGGAAGCTGAGCTCATCGTGTGTGATTCATCTTTTCTAGTTAAAATATATTTTGATGCATGTGATAAATGTGTGACAGGTTAAAGAGCAGTTTTTTTTGTGTAAGAGATAAATTATTATTCTGTTGAAACAGTGGATACAGTTAAAAACTTAAATGATTTAATATAAAAGTATGTATTATTTGTGCAGAATAAAAGTTGTAAAAGCTAATAAAATAGTTAAAAGCAAATTTATATATTTCTATTTTGAGTTAAATATACAAAAGGTCTGAGAAAAAGAGACAAGGTATTTGAGTGAAAGCACCAACTAAAAAAATTACATGGTTTTTGAGAATTAAAAGTCATCTGTGAATGGATTTTATGAAATTCATAATGTTAAATGGAGCATGATATAAGACAAGGGATAACAGAGCCATTTGTGATGTAGTCAATATAAAGACTAGCTAGCATTGTTGACACTTTAAGAGCACTTTTTGCACTTTATTACACACTTCACTAAGCACTGTACTGTAAGCATAGATTTGCACATCAATAACAATTTGAAAACAAGTAGTTTTAACTATTTATTGAGTATTTTTAGTGGTTAGCATGTAGCATTTTGTTCTGGGCTCTGGACAGCTGCTCCTCATTGAGATGTGAGGTGTTTGCCTGTGAAGGGAGGATAATTGTTACTCAGAGCAAGAAGCTACTGGTGGGTAAAACTTGAGCAAATGTTTGTGCATATTATGTTAAGTGTGAAGGTGCCAAGATGGAGTGACTCACCTGTCTGTGTCCTCTTCAGGGTGTTTGGACAAATACTTGCCTGGGGGTCCAGACACCATTTATAGGTTCTGGAAGAGGCCATGGAAATGTGGGGTGGGGGGTTGTATGTGGGTTTTTTGCGGTGTTTCATAATGGTGCCTATGGTGTAAGGATAAAACATAAAATATTTGTAAAAAGTAATTAGAAATGTTTGTATTTCGTAGAAGGTATTTTATTCAAGTAGGTGGAAATTGGAGGTGGTTTGGTCCTTCACAGCTGGAACTATTTAAGGCTGCAGTTGCACCTGTGGTATTGTTCTTGAAGCTGTGAAAAAAAAGCCATTGCTGTTTCCACCTTACTCTGCCTCTACTTTCATCTGCACTGTAAATTCAGCTGCAAAAGGACGCTTTGTTACATACTGAAAAAGTAAGCGGCAAGATGAAGTCGCTTTGGAACAAACTCTCCAGAAGAAAGTCAAAGAGAAACTCCAACAGAGATGTGGATGTGGAAAAAACAAGAGGCAAGTAGCCTATGTTTGCTTTATGTTTTGCTCAAGGTTCAAAGGTCTACAGTGATGATTAGACCTTTAATAAACAGAAGAGAACAGGGATCCATGTCAAGCATCTGGAGAAGGTGCAGGGGTGTTGTTAGGATCCAGAAACAATGGGGGCTTAGTCCCAGCACAGAAATTTGGCTTTATTTTCTATTTGAAAATGTAGAACAATTATAGACCTTAGCCTGCTGGCTGTTTGAAGTGAATGTGAATTAAACAAAAATGTATTCAGACATTTTACTGGGTTGTCTTTATAAGTTAGTGGTCATACAGAAATCTTTCAGCAGAGTTGGTTCTTCCTGTCTGATAGCCTACAGAATAATCAAACTTATTTTAAATGAGCTGGGCTCTCAGTTTGGCTCCCTGTTATTGCTTTAGGTATTAACCAACCATTCAGGTTGATACAAAAAGTACAGTCTAAAAGTAAAGGATGCTGAAATCAAAAATAGCATGCGCATAAAGGTGCAAAAATGTCTGCGAAACAGGAGTGTCTATTGGGGCCAGCCAGGGAACTGGTTCTATGAAAAGGCATTTTGCCCCCTACGTCCCTCCGCCTGCGTTCATCACTCCATCACTCTTGCAGAGCCTCAGGGTAAATAGAGATGTGGTGCAGAGAAGCTTCTCAATCTCTGCAGTCTCATGGCAGCCTGGGCCCAAGTTTCATTGTACAACTTTCACTTATGACAGCCCATGAATATTCAGAAGGTGTTCTTACAATGGTAAAAAAAAAAAAAGCTGGTTTTGATGGGATTTTCACTGTATTTTACTGGTACAACTGGATAAGGATAAATAATGACAAACCTGTTCTCCTTTTATTCATATCAGATACAATGGCCACCTCCAGCTCTCTCTCCAAGCCCAACACCACCTTCTCCCTGGCTCTGCTCAGAAAGCTGAGTGAGGACAACAACACTGCAAACATCTTCTTCT
>CAEGAE010028372.1:0-21546 GCA_903067095.1 Girardinus metallicus | reverse complement strand
CAATCAATCAATCAATCAATCAATCAATCAATCAATCAATCAATCAATCAATCAATCAATCAATCAATCAATCAATCCAGTTTATTTGTATAGCACTTTTCAGCAGCAAGGCTGTTCAAAATGATTTGCAAAATAAAAACATAAAAAGTTGTAAACACCCCATAGTCAACAATTGAACAAACATTACATTTTTAGGACTGCCGTCACCAAAATAAATAGATAAAATAAATAAAATAAATGCATAAGAAATTCTTGTGGTTTTATCAAGATTACATTGAGCAAATATGACTGCACTGATTGAGGTTTTATGAATTTGTCTTAGTTTAGATATTTCAAGGAACGACTTTAAGAATGGCACATGAGAGGTAGAAGTTCAAAAACTGGCAACATCACAACTAATATTCAGTTTTACTGGATGTTTGTGGACATTGGTGTTTAGAGATACCTGAAGGAACGGTTTGGACCATCACTGAAGCACACCCAATCATCATAGAGTATAAAGGTGATCTACATGAGAGTTATATTGTTTATGTGGAATTGCCAATGACTAAAAAAAAAAAAAAAAAAACGCAGTGAGAGTAGATTTATATGAGTGTAACCTAAATCTGTCTAAAAATAAATTCACACATCTAGAAGTTTTACACATTTTCTCAACTTATAGTAATATCTTCTGATGGGATTGAAAGTGTTAGATAAAAAAGTAGTGGATAATTTGAAAAGAATGATTCATGATTTTTTTTTTTTTACAAAGAAAGTGTGGTATAATTTTAAACAATCTTTTTTCTACTCCTCCTTAATAAAACTGAATGTAAATAAATGCCCACATAAGCAGTGTAATTAATAAACAAAGTTCACTTCTCTGTCATTTATTGTCTGTATCAGACACCTGTTCTGTCAAGGCTACAGAGGTTTCATGTCAAATCAGTTGAAATGTATTGAACTTGTATAAAAATGTTTTTATGAAATAATACCCAGGGCCACATGAATGTGCAAAGATTAAAATTAAAAATAAAATATATAGCAAAACAATACGGCATTAACTAGCAACCCAACTAGACTCAAAGATAGTGGTTCAGTATATAATGCATAAAGTTTAGATGATATTTCAAATGGCTAAAGTAATTTACAATTAATTGTGTTCATGAAGATAAGGCAACATTTTTTCAGTCTTCTGCAGCTTAATATGGTAACATACATAGGTTGCCTATATAGAGTGTAGTCTTTAAATATAATTGAAATGTTTGTATATTCCAAAATGGTATATGTTTTACCAGCTTTGTGTGAATACAAGTGATTTTTGCAACCGCTTCCAGTAAGAACAGAACACAACCAGTTCTGACTCTCAGGAAAAAAATTACTTTTAAGAAAAAGTTCTTAATTTTTCTGTCAAGTCAAAAAAGCACAAAGCCAACAGGTCACTGCACTGACCGAAGCTGCACTGACCGCAAGCCAGTGGTCACTGTAGCATCGACCCCGTTCCGCGCTGGATCAGTCCACGGTGCTGATTCTTGTTTTCACACGCTAAATCAGCTTCTTTTTCCTCAGGTTCAGGGTCAGCCTGTGTGCATTCATCTTTTAGAGGGAGAGTGTTTTTAACTGCAGCTCTTGAGGGCCAAAGGGAGATGTACTGCTAAATTAGTTCAGGACTCACACTGCAGATCCTTTCAAACAGCCTCTCCTGGTCACAGGTGTACAACAAGGAGAGACAGATGCTCCGTCTCATGAAAAGGAAATTCAAATATATATCTTTTTTTAAACAGATGTTTGACACACGCTGAAATAACTGCTGCTTCACTGATTGTACGTTGATTTCACACTTTACCACTTATGCAGAACTTGGATGCAGTTGCTGCGGCATTATTACAGCACAGATACCGACGGACTGCAGCTGTCAGTGCAGGCATGCTGTCACACCTGATGCTTTTAAACACTGTATTATGATAATATTTGTAACTGCAATTATAATCATCTATCTATTGCCACAATCTTGAATCTCAAAAACGTTTTATTGCCTTTTTCAATGCTTAAGTATATCCTATAGCCATTAATCATAGACTAGTTTGTTTCTTCTGCCCTATATTTTTAGATAATCTTTAACATTTTAAGCTTTTTATTGAGTGTCTGATTGCTCGTGGTTTGAGCATGATGAAGTGCTTGCTGTTTTACTGCCACATGTAATGACAGGTAGGAATATTTGATTTTCTGAAATAACAATGGTTAATCACCTTGGGTTTGTAAATCAACAACGGAGGCCTGCTGTATGTTTCAATTACTGTTTCAGCCAAGACTACATAATTATTAGTTTAAATACAAAATCTGGTGCCTCAACAAATTCATGCTTGATTAGTTTTTTTATGAATTTTGTGTCATTTTGGTTATTACTCTGCATGTCAAGACATATATGCTTAAGAAACTTCAGGTTTTCATGACTTACTGTCTGTAGGACTTTAATGATTTTAATCACTGATGTCTTAGTCGCCACTTTGTCCCAGAGGAGCCATACGTGCAGTAATAAATTGGTATTATTTTTATCATCTAAATTGCCGTTCTCTGGGAGTTTTCTAAGGATTTTGTCAGTGTGCCTCTCCTTCCTCAACAGGCAGCCGTGTTATATAATGCCATGCAAAAAATTCAAACACCTTGGACTTGTTCACATTTTATTCTGTTGCTTTTTCATATTTTAATGTTTTTTCAGTTGGATTTAATGGTTTGTGGTTTACAAACAATTTCATAAATCAAAGCTTAGCAAGCCACACTTAGCATATACCACTGTTTACTCAGATCCCCCAAAAGAAAAATTTTAAATATCTCCTAATTAGTAAATAAATCTATTAGTGTGTGATTTCCTTAGCATTAATTAATTTGTTCTTTGAAGGTCTTGGTGGGGATGCTATTCTCCTGAAACATCAGGAAAGCTGGTTGGAGGCAAAAGGGAGATGGATGGAACTAAATTGAGGGAAATACTGGAAGAAAAGCTATCAGTCTGCTTGAGGCTTGAGGCTGGGGTTCATTTTACAGGAAAGCAAAAGCACAAAACATACAGTCAGAGTTACAATGTAATAGTTTAGATTGACATGTTCAGTACATTTGTGATTTTCTGTTCACAGATGATCTACATCCATTCTGACGGAGTTTGAGTTATTTTGCAAATGGACAACTATTTTAGTCTATATATCTGTAAAGCTGTTGGAGAGATGACCCAAAAGATTAGCTATGAATGCAGCAAAAAATGCTTCCAGACATTATTGACTTGGACAGAAACTGCATGCTACAGTTTTCAGAGTTGCTTTTGTGAAAACCTTTAAAAACTATCTCACTATCCATCTCACAGCTGCTATTCTGTGAGAATAGCTCTGCAACATGAAGCCCTAATAAAATGCATTGAAGTAGAAGTTGTAATGTGACTGCGTGAAGGTTCAAGGGATATAAATAGCTTAGCAAAACAGCGTGGATGTGTTTTCTTCAGTGTCTAACAAACATATCGAAGTTCTTCAGGGACAGTAACATTAATGTGCATCATTCCTAATTGTGACTCCTACTTTGGTGTGACACTATTTTCTTGTTCCCACCTTAGCTGCCTACATCAGTGACTACATCAGTCCTGTCGTGTATGATGGTGAGAGCGATGGCGGCATCAAGGTGCCCTCTCCTGACCCACTCTATGACGGTATCCATAGCGACTACGGTGCCCCCGACTCAGAGTCTCCGGACAGCCCGGGCTCGGAAATCACAGACGGCTACATCAACGGCGACGCCGCAGTGAGTGAGGGATACACAGTCGACGCCTTCTTCATCACCGATGGCCGTTCGAGAAGGAAAGCCCTCGGTAGCCCCCGGAGTGTCCAGAGGCATACCTGCAACGAGTGTGGCAAAACCTACGCCACGTCTTCCAACCTGAGCCGGCACAAACAGACACATCGTTCGCTTGACAGCAAGCTGGCAAAGAAGTGCCCCACCTGTGGGAAGGTGTACGTGTCCATGCCCGCCATGGCCATGCACCTGCTCACTCATGACCTCAAGCACAAGTGTGACGTGTGCGGGAAGGCGTTCAGCCGGCCGTGGCTTCTGCAGGGCCACATGCGCTCCCACACCGGCGAGAAACCATTCGGGTGCGCCCACTGCGGGAAGGCCTTCGCGGACCGCTCGAACCTGCGCGCCCACATGCAGACGCATTCGGCCTTCAAGCACTTCAAATGCAAACGCTGCAACAAGACCTTCGCGCTCAAGAGCTATCTGAACAAGCACTACGAATCTGCCTGCTTCAAAGGCCCCTTCTCCCCTCTCGGCCCATTAGACGCATGACAACCTACAAAGAGATCAAATGAGGGACAAAACCGCAGACACAAATTACCATTATCCTTAAAGACTAAACTGCAGACGGTATATTTTTGGTCAGAGTGCGACCTTGCTTTCCCTCCTTCTACCTCCCTCACCTGCCCACTGCCCCCCTCCTCTCCCTTGGAGCCTGCCCACAATGACGAATATGATGAAGATAGCACAATTTTTCTCCTTGAGATTTTCCCACTTAAGGATCTAACTGATCGACGCATGCACTTCCTTGAAATCACGTCACCTCCTTTTTTCTCTGTCTGTTCAGGACAGAGACGCTGATATTACTGCAGCTTCCTCCTGGCATCTAGATATAATATGACTACATATATTTTGGAACATTGATGATGATGATGATGATGATGATGATGATGATGAGAATAATGACAATAGCAAACATATAGCTACTAGTTTTCTCCATGCACTGAAATGCAGTGAAAGTGTTTTTTTTTTCATTCTGATTCTGCTTTTTTGGGGGAATAGTAGTAATAAGAATAGTAATAATAATGAGAATAATATTAATAATGCTCTGCTGCACCAAGTGACCATAATCTCTCCACCGTTGAGGTAAAAAAAAAAAAAAAACTATTTATGTATTTATTTATTTAAGCAGTGTTTCTTTTTATTATTTGTTGTATATTTCTACTTGATTTGACGACAACAGATGCTGTTTATTTGCACTTTAAGTTCTGGATATGTCTTTTTACCACTACAGGCCAAAGCATATGACACTTTTTTTGCGTACGATTTTTTTCTATTATGTTGTTTACCTTCTTTTTTTATTAACATTATTGCATGCAAAAAAAGAAAAATAATGAAACCTATGCCAACCACATAAAAAAAAAAAAAGCTTATGAATTTTTGCCAAAATTCCTATAGATAGAACCCGAGGGCAATATTTTTCTCTTGGAGCCTCCATAGGACTCGTAAAAGCAATAATCACCTAATGCATGGAATTTTATGATGAATTTATGAAGTATTACCTACTACTGTATAGCAGTTTGAAGAATCAGGTATGTTTTACTTCACCTACAGTCATAAACTGAAAAATACTAACATTACAGACATCAGGGATCATGCCAATGTAGTGTTAGAGCGACGAAAAGAAAAGTCCCGTCTTTCCTTTCTTGTTATGCACTGCCTGCCTCTTAGTGAGTAGAACTAATGTAGGATTTAGGCTTTGAGTGGCTGGGATCAGCTGTCTGCTGGGTGTGGGGCCTATTGTAGGATAACTGCTGTGTGGTTGTGACATACCTGGCAATTTTCTGCATCATCCAGTCAACGGATGGACAGGTGCATTCCGAAAAGCTGGATATCATGAAGAAGTACATTTATTTCAGTAATTTGATTTAGAAAGGGAAACTCATATATGATAGGGATTCACCACAAACTGAGTGATATATTTCAAGCATCCATTTCTGTTAATTTGCTGAGCTCACAAAAAGTCAAAATATCGTTTCTCGGAAAACTAAACAAATAAGACTGCTGACTTAAAGTAGACAGTCTTGACATTGTCCGGAAAAAGTTTAAGCGATTAAAGATGATTGCTTAAAAAGTATGCTGTTCACAAAGCACTTAATCCAGGCATAGTGATGGGAAGTTAAGTGGAAGGAAAAAGTGTGGTAAAGCCCAAGCAACAGGGTTATGTATAGCTTTTAAAGAATTGTTACACAAATTCCCTTCATGACTGTCAGAGAGATTCTCAGAGTGTGAACTATGAGTACAGTCTTTGTATCAAGAGATATTTCACTCTGCTGTGTCTGTAGGCAGTCACTCCCATCACTGTGTAGGCCACAGCACAATAGTTCTGTATTCAAATACTTTTTTATTGTTGTTATGCAATAGTAACATTAACATTTTCTGGAATTAACAATTTTGGCTTTTCATTAGTTGTAAATTGACCAAAAACAGTCAAATTATATGAGTCTACGTAATCAATCCGTTTCTCTATTTAGCCCAAATTACTGAAATAAATAATCTGTTTAGCAATAGTCTAATTTATTGAGGCAGACTTATTAAATTTTGCTGTGATATTGAATGGGAAGCCAAAAGGAATCACACTGAGTTTTGCCATAAGATCTGCACAAACCCAAGCTGGGAGGCAACATGTAACTCTCAGCATGCCTTATTGGAAAAACCAAGGCAAAGTTTGGTGCATTGCTGAAGCTAGACTGAGGTCAACTCTGACTCCAATGCATTATTCAGCCATCTCCCCCTGAGCGCTTCCACAACATTAACTGTGCATTCTTCAACAACAGATGCAGGCTGCACTTTGACTGGCCAGTCTGATTACAGTTCACAGTTTTACGCTGCAGCTGCATGGAACAGAGTCGGCATTGTTCTGCAGCAGGCCCCCCATTCACCCCCACTGGGCCACCCTGTAGACTCACTTTATGAGTGATATACCTGCAGACAAGCTAACTTGAATCAGCTTTGACCCCATAAATCATTTAGTTTCTAATGTAGGTGGTCAACAGCAGTGATGCTGAACCCAGATCTCTGCAGCTCAGAAACCTTTTTTTTTTTTTTTTTTTCAGATACATGGAGCTTCCCATGAGACAGACTGAGCACAGACATGCGTTTTTAGATCCTACTTATGCGAATCTGTGACACTATATGGTTTGTACATATTGTAAGCTTGAGCAGAAACATTCAGAAATGTTTTAACAAGTGCATCCATATGCATGCAAGCACACAGTGCCTGATTATAAGCCATTTGGAATAACAAATCTGTCTGCAACTACATTTAGCTACGTGGATTGCTGAGCTTTGATAATTACACTGCTTCCTGAGGATTGATGCTGTTTGGAGACGTTTTTGACAGAGAGCGTCTTAAAGATTACACAGACTAAGCTTAGTTTTCTTAACTTCTTATAAGAGTGAAAGAAGAAAACCCTTCCACAAATTTTGATGTGTCTGCTATGATGTTCTGAAGGCAAAAAGCCTAAATCTAGTCAGAAGTGTGAGAAGATAACATCTCACACTTCTGACTTCTTTATCTTCTACAATAATGACTGAAAAAAAAAATGTTGATCAGATTTTGGTGAAAGAGAAAACATTTTTTTGTTATTTCTTGTAAAATAAGAACGTGAACCAGCCATTCGTGGTCTTGATCTGGACTTCAGTCATCTAAAATTTGTCAAATCATTGATCGTAGATCACCAACTTTTTGAAGCCCCTTTTGTTTTTTCAGCTTGTAATTTAGAACAGCTTTTATGTACAAAACCTTTTAAATTTTGTTTCAGCATCGCAGATGATTAAAATGTTTTTATAGCAAAATTTATACAAACAGAACAAAAATGCAGCCTTTATATTTCTTAATTTGACTCAAAGGTCTAGAGACGTAATAATCAGGACTTTTAACAGCCATAGTAACCTTTACTGCAGCAACCGAGTACATGTGATGAGTACATGTGATGATGCTCTGACTCTGTTTCCCGTTTTAATGTCTCAAAGTGTTGGTTGATATTCTGTCTTCTGGGCGTTTGGCTGAAACTCTCATGAGGCTTTTTAGTGGTTTTAAGCAGAAGGAATACTTTACGAAGTCTGCCTGCTTGAGTCTGTCTCCTGGTGTGCTCCTGCTCTGGCCTCTTGAAGTACTTCCATTGTAGTCATCTCCACCTTTAAAGAAAGTAGCACAATGAAACTAACTAGAAATCAGGTAGAGAAGAATTATATAAAAAATAAAACTTGTACTAGCTTGACCTCTCTTCTTCTTCTTTTGTATTTCCAAGTAAAAGAATGATGATAGCCTAAGTAATCATTTATTGCAGGAGGGTTTGTAAAGAATCCTTTGGATTGAGACGTTTTTACTGCTGTATAGCGATATCTGACTTACCTTAAGGCAGGAGGGTTGGATCTCTGTTCCAGAGTGAGAATCTCCTGTGAGTTTTTTTTTGTTTTGTTTTGTTTTATTTTGTTTTTTGAGCCAGTATTCAGACAATGTAAGCACAATGATCACAAAGCATTTTGTGGCACTTCATAATAAAGAATAATCTTAATCAACCAAAGATCTTTTGTTGCAGCTCTTTGTATTTGTCTTTAGATTCAAGTTCTCTTTGAGTCATTGTAAATGCTCGGCACAGCGCCGCACTCTTGGGGGAATATTATAGGTTGTCTCTGCTGTCTAAGTAGCTTTTAAGGCAATTCATACCGATGTGCAAAGTTTTCTTTTCTAGTCAGAGGAGTGCTTAGTTCATTTACACAGAAGAAAAACACTTGACTCTGAGCTAAACAGCTCTTAGTTTGCATTAGCTTTGTCAATATTGTATGTTTAAAGAGGCGCTGAGCTGACATTAATTCACAGCAAGCTTGTTAGCATTTTTTAAGCTGCCTCTACTGTTAAATACTGCAGTTTGATAATGCCTTAAAAGATGTTTAAACAGTGGTTTGGAAAAGGGCATGGTTGGAGCTTCTGTTTCAAGTGCTTTTCCATTGGTTTAAGTGCAGAGAAACTTTCCTGATCACTGCTCAGAAAGCATATGAAATTGCATTTTCCCTCCGACTGCAATTAGAAACACTTGTTCATTTGCTTCCCACAGGAAAGTCATAGTGTGGTGTAAATATCTCATGGCATATTCTTAATGTGAAGATAAAAAGGAAGAGTTTAGAAAATGTTTAAACACACGCATTTGTTTTACTACATTCTACTTCTTAAGCTTTTGTCACATTGTGTTTTATCTTGCCGTGTATTTTGACAAATCCAGCGACGCGCTTATAGAGGTGTAATAAGGTTGTATAGTAAGTGGAATTTTATTTGGGAGCTCACTTCTGGTTGCGCTCCCTGTCGATAACTTTTATAGTGTCCATATTTAGTTATTTTTGCCTTCTGTGATTGCCACAATTGGCTTTGAGGTTTTAACCAGTAAATCCTTACAGAAATAGTTCAGACTGCTTAAAAGGAGGTCCTCTTTAAAACTACGAGCAGTTAATATTTTATCGACAGTCAGTAACTCACTTGGGGTTAGAGTGTATAAATTTATTTAATTTTCCTCGAGCTAACCGTTAATAAAAGCAGGGCCAAGAGCATGAAGGTAGACACGTAATGTTGTGTTCGGTCTTTATGATCACCATATTTCTCAAGCTATGCTGCGACATTTCAAATCGTCAAGTTGCCCCCGAGGTCAGCAGAATGCCCGTAGCAGCAACAAATACTCCTGCTATGTCTTTAGGTCTAAATATGAAGAAATTTGTTGCATTCTATGAAACATGAGACCTTCTGAGTGTTTACTAGAATGAAGGGTGTAAAATTTAGAAATGTATCAACTGCTTTTGTCATGGTTTTATTCTTTCCCATAAAATTTCCCTTAGGCTAAAAGTTCAATATTTGACTACTGTCCAGAAGTGGTCAAATAATGTTTATCTGAATTAATCAGAAGAAAAGGCAAAGAGGAGGCTTCATCCTCCATGTTGTGGCAAGAGAAAATGCCAACATTGCATAAACAGCAGTTCATCTTTTGTTTTTCTGTAAGCACAGGTGGTGACACTAATGCGGACTGCAGGGCTGTTATTGAGAAACAGGAGCTGAATCCAGAGCTCCTCTTTTTCCTGTTCCCATACAATCCAAGCTAGGGCTTGCTCTTCAGCGCTGCTGTCTCTGACAGGAAGCTAGATAAGCAGTTAAGAAAATGTTTCTCTAACAATTAAAAAAATCTGGGAAGTAGGGGCAATAAAACAATGCCACTTCATATTTAGCAGAAGATAGAGGTCACATTCTACTCATGATCTATAGAAAAATAGCTGAGTAAATGTCGGGAGTGGGAAATTGACGTGGATTTTAGTAGATTCTGCACTGATAGTAATATTTAGCTGACAATCTAAAATGAATAGAGGTGAGAACATTTTCACTTAAGCTAGTAATGAAAACAATTAAAATTCAACTCACTCACCATGAGCTTTGAAACTGAACAATTTTACAAGAGTGTGAATAGAAATAGTTGACGTTGGTACATAATGTATATAGCAAAATGCTGAATTTATAATCATCCCTCTTCTCTAAATGCTGTTTTCTCATTTCCTGCAGCATGCAACTCATCCTTTAGTAAACCTGCAGTTCAGCCTTCTCCCCATAAGCATTCACACTCCAAATCTATTTTTGCTTTTCCAACATCTGTGGCATCCACTGCAATAAACTATGTACAGTATCAACACTAAGCTACCTGTGCAGCTTCAACAAAGAAAGAATGCAGCCCCTGGCAGCTTTATGAAGTACAGTGTATTTGCCAACCCTCGACAGAATATTGGTTTCACAGTAGCTGCATGAAGTCAGAACAACAACTGCCTACACCCATGAATCACCTTCTTCTCTCTCACTCCTGTCTTCAAGCATCTCCTCTCCTCATATTTTTCCTCTCATCTTTTCACCTCTTCTTTCTCTTCTCTCGCATAATTTTTTTCCCCCTCTCGTCCAACCACTTCTTCTTTTTCCTCTCCAGCAGAGTCAAACCAGGCCATCGGGCCTTTGAGGACCTGAAAGTCATTTAACTCCTGGTAGATAATAAGTCTTAGAATATAGCTCTTCTCAGATAATAAGCTTTATCACTTGATTGCTCTGCACGCTCCCTACTGTCTTTAGATTCATGTCCAGGGACCTACTTGAGCGGATTGCGGTCTTTCTTTCCTGGCAAGTCAAATGAACAGTGTGTGTGCATGCATCATTCGGCGTGCGCGTGTGGATGTGTTGTAGGGGAGAACGAGCAAGTGCTGAGGATGCAAAATAAAATTAAAATACCAAAGGTCAGGTGTGTATGGAGCAGATGTCCGATTAGTGTGGAAAGTTCATCTGTCGGGGCTGAACCTTTTTACTTTATCTCAGTTTGAATTTAACCAAATATGAATTTCCCTATTTCCTTCAATTTTATTTGCTTTACTGTTCCTGCTTTGCTTCTTGTGTTTCCTGTCATTCCCTCAGCCCTGTTTTTCTTTCCTTAAAGCAGTGAACTCTCAGGTTTCTTTTGCTCATCATGCTAATAAAGACTGTTGACCTTTTATAAGACTATGCAAGAGCAAAATGAAACTTCTGAATGTTTGGCTGACTTGTGCAGTAAGACACAAACAGATTCAGAGCAAAAGATAATAAAACACTTTAATCTTACTAAGCTAAATGGAGAAAAGTCTGAATCTTTATGTAGCCAAACAATCAAGATCAGCCGCTCCATGAGATCGACTTTCCTGCAGAACTGAGCAGAATCAAATTGAGTGTCGTAGTGTAACGCTTTATCAAGAGGAAGCTGCTTGTTTTTATGCTGCTGGTTATGCTTTTCTTTGAAGACTTACATGTCAGAAATTTCACTTCCCCTGATCTTTTCCTCTGTCTCCTTCTATACTTTTTTTTTTTTTTACATTTGATGACATATCAATGCTATAACTATTATTAATAGTAGGTAGTAGGCGAGAGGCAGTGTCCATCCTGGACAGATCGCCACTTCATCAACAGGCCACACAGACACACACTGGTCAAACAATGCATGCACACATGCACACCTCAGCACTGATAAAAATAAACAATCATGTTTTTGGACCAGGTGAGGAAGTCAGGGTACCCAAACAGAACCCACACATGCACAGGGAGAACATGCAAACTCTGTGCAGAAAAGCCCCAGCCTGGAACTTGAAGGCATTGAAACACTGGCACCAATTAACATAGGATCATTTGTTAAAACATGCAAATAATAAGGAAGACATTTTGAAATAAAAATGAAAAACAGAACATTCATTCTAGAATGCAGCATATTACATTTGAAAAATCGAATACCTGTTCTAATTTTTCAACCAAATTGGAATCCCCTTCCACAAAAAGTTTTCCAGTTATATTTGTTGTAGATGAAGTATGACAGTTGTATTAAATATGCCACTTCACTAAAGTGATGAAGATACATACCTTTACAATAATACCAAAATTTTACTAACTTGGTTTATTGTGTACACATTAAGAAAGCAAGCTGGATTAAAATAAGTTTTTGTTTTTCCTGTAAGGTAGTGCTTAATCAACACATAAAAAAAAAAAAAAAAAAAAAACACAATTAAACACCCAAACGTACACAGCTCTCTCCACATCTTATGGCTACCCACTGGCAAAAATGCATAAGAACAGAAAAATTTATTTTATTTGTATCTGACTCCTTAAAAGAAAATATTGATGCAATTCTCAAAA
This sequence comes from Girardinus metallicus, assembly GCA_903067095.1. NCBI lineage: Eukaryota > Metazoa > Chordata > Actinopteri > Cyprinodontiformes > Poeciliidae > Girardinus > Girardinus metallicus. The sequence continues at coordinate 9,065 of CAEGAE010028372.1, read as the reverse complement.
CATTAAGTCTATTTTTTACCCTCCTTATCAGTCTCAATTTGCATAGAAAGGAAATAAAATTGGCTTTTTGTCCAACCTTATTTCCCATCATTTTAAGTCGCGTTAAACTTTTTGAATTATTTTCGATATGGACAAGCGTAAGCGAAGGTACATATTTCTAGCTATTTCTTCATTTGTGAATATCAACTCACATCTGTCTTATCTCAACGGTATTGAACTTTTCCTCATAATTTGAAGTTAAACATTACTAATTCAATATTCAAATGACTCAAACTTCAAACTGCTTTATTAAGAGCTACCAACCTCTACACATCGGGCTTCTGCTCTGCTACTGCAGTGCTCACTGACCCGGTTGGGTTTTTCTCAATACTTCAGTGTAAAATGATGCTTCTAAAATAACAGACAAGTTTATTTGTAGGCTTTTTACTTATCTATGCCAGGGGTACCAATAAATGCAGAGGGGACTGTAATTCTTAACAAAATTGAATATATAAGTATGCAATTGAATATATAAATAACATTGGAGCGCAGTTTCAGTTTAAAAGAACCTGATATGCAACACTGTCTGAGAAACAGGGCAAGTGGACTGTTGTACTTTCTGGCATTTCTATACGCTGCCAGAGAGTGAGCGGTAAAATCTCTGCATGAGTGTAGCCACATCTTCCCCACACCCACTCCAGACATGATGCATGATGTTGAGAGCAAAGCAGTGTAGGACAGAGTTGTGAATGTTCTCACCGCTTCCCAAACTGTTTGTAGAAATGTTAGCTGTCATCAGAAACATCAGCAAGGAGACAAGTGCTGTTCACAACTGCGGTAGGTGGGGGTGTGGAGTGAAGAGAGAAATATTGGGCAGGGATAAAAACACGGAGAGTCCTCGTTGTGGCCTGCTCTGTCCGTCACTGTGTCGCTAATGAAAGCAGCACTGAGTTAGATGAGAATGTATTTCAACAAAAACTGCTGCTTCATTGATTCACTTTTTGTTCCTTTAAGAACAAAGAGTAAATATAAAGGTTTAGATTTCAAAGAGGATTAGCCACAGCTGAATTATCTTTTCCTAAGAACAAAAGGCATTAAAAAAACAGTGTAAAAAAATCACCATCTCTCATGATAGAAATAGAAGCAATAGATACATTGACATAAACACCAACATGCCAAATACATTTTGCAGTCAGTTTGTTATGTCTGCTATCAAGATGAAAAGCAGTACGCTGTACAAATGTGCAGAAAAACTTAAAGAGCTACAAGCATGTTTGTAACATGTGAAGAAACGGCACATGAACGTGTCTTCATCAAAAGTGACTTATTTCACCTCCAGCAAATGATTCAGTGTTTGAGACGTAAATGTCCAGAAATCTGGCGCAGGGCCCAAAAATATCAGATTATTGATGCAAAACATAAATGTCCACATAGTCGGTCAAAAGACTTAATTTTTCATTGAGAATAAAATTTATTTTTAGTTGCCGCAACACAGCAGGAGGTAAAAGAGAAGGAAAAATAAAATAGTTGCTCCAATTATAAGCATAAGTTGTATTTTAAGTTCTAATTTAAAACTTACCCAGTCAATCTTTTTTTTTTTTTAATTTACATACAAAATATTTTTAACCAAAATGTTCTGTTCGGACTAGATGCTCCACTGACTATGCATAAAAGACTTTTGTCTTTTTTACATAAAAAGACCCATCTTAACTGTAATATAGTTGATACTACACACACACACTGTTACATGTTGCTCACAAGTTTTTTTTTTCATTAACATGATCATTAAGATAAACTGTAGTATATTTAATTCAGAAATATACTTGAAAGACGTCATACTTATAGGCACGGACTTCATATTTTGTTGAGCGTTTTGTACACAGAAACAAACTCTTGTAAAACTATACAAAAACTTAGCCATTTCTATTTCTAATAGTTTGCAAATGAGATGCAAGTGGTATAGATTTGTTCTCCAGACTTTCAAAGTGACACCTCCAGGAGGTCAATGATTCAGTCAACAGGATCAGATCCATTTCTGCTGTAAAGATGAAAGTTTTTAAACTCTTACATTTACTGGATCCTATTATTTTTTTTTTTTGCTTTATCATTGTGATTGGTATTTCACTGAATTGCCCCGTACTCACTAAGCTTGACCTTTTAAATAGTGCCACCAAAGATAAAACTTAGAGAATCCTTGGATTTGTTTAACTTTGTTTGTAGTTATGACACTGCAGCGGTGCTTTAGGAGTTTTTCTGTCTCCTTCGACTCAGTCAGTAAGGAAAAAAAAGACACTCAAGCTGATTCTAATTCAACTTAAAGTTTCTATGTGTTAATATTAGTAATTTCTTTCAACTTCTGGATAATTCTTGCTCAGAAGGAAGAACTGCTAGAAAGGCAATTATCAAATAAATTTAATACAACTAAGATTGAAATGTACAGCATATCTTTCTCATAGGAGTATAAAACTTGACCTCACCTTTCAAAGTCCCTTGTTTGTGGCTAAAGCCCATATGGACAAATTTATGATATAAGAGGAGACATGACCTTTGAGAGATTTTATTTATTTTTATTATTGAAGCCCTTATAGTGCAGTTGTCATCTTGTAGATTTTGTGGTCCCCTGTGTGTCTGTAATGGCTTTTATTTGGGTGCATAATTTCTTTGTGTCTTCACCAACACCACATTGAAATCTGTGGATAAGTTCAGGTGAATATTTTGGGGTTTATGACTTTACTGCTTTATCTGTCAGCAACAATCAAGCATTGCAAGCTGCCTTGCATGATTTTTTTTTTTTTTTAATGCTACTAATCTCAAACACCGAAAGTCTTTTGCCTCACCTCAAATTTACCCACTTAAGTGACTCACATGACTTTTAAACTGCAACTGTTCTAACTTCCTGTTGTAGGTAAGCTGTGCAGCAATGCTAATGCTAGCTTCTAGAAATAGGGAAACGTATGGGAAGATTAAGTTTCAGCTGTCTTATAACAAGAAGTACAGGAACAAACCTACAAAAAAAGCCACTGTCCCAGCGCTGTAAAAATAAATGAATATTCCCAGGAGAGTCAAATAAATACTCATACAGAGCAATCCTTTAAGTAGGAGTGTGCAGTGGTGGAGGTTGTAGTCTCTGTAAACAGTGTGGGCATGCACCAAAATGATAGTGAGTCTAAGGCTGCCACATGATGCAGCCTACAAGCATGAATTTCACCAGTTGTTGCTGTAGCTGATGAGCTGCTGCTGAGGCATAAATGAAGCAGCTAATGCTGATGCAACTGAGCAGTCTGAACTCAACACTCCATCAGTAATGAAGCGCTAACGACAACTCTATAATGTCTAAACCACACATGAATGCACACCCACAATCACCGAAATAGCAGAAATTATTCAGCACATCTTTTAAAAATTTATGGGCGTCTTTATTTGACTTGGATTCTGGATGAGAGCATGGGCCTGCCTCGGAGCTCTGTAGTTAAGCAAATACTCCCTCGGAGAGCGCAAGAGAGGCAGAGGAATGGGCGAAGGAAAACAATAAAGGAGAAAAGATGGAGAGAAGGAAATGAGACACAGGGAAACAGAGAGATGGAAAGCTGAGACGGGGAGGGAGAAGCACGGAAAGGATGGAGGGATAGAGGTAGCTCAGGGAGCAGAGGAGGGAGACGTGACCCAGATTGGGAGCCTAACATCAGCAGCAGCTGAGTGAGCCGGTGAATCTTTAATAGCGGAAACCACTCGCACGCTAACACACACACACATACATGCACATTCACAAATCCATCCAACCACCCCCGCCCCACACACACACACGCACCCGCATGCATGCAGACACTGTTGACTGTGACTCTTGTTGCTGGAGTTAAACTCAAGCCTGTTGAATCACTTTAAGTATGAAGAACAAAAATGGAGACCAATCACGCAGTGGTGGTACTGGTGAGTCAGACAAGAAAATGAGCTCTACTACACAGGTGTGTATTGTGAAAATCGTTCATCCAGTAACTGTCCCATTAACAACATGGGTGTGAAACAAATTATAAATATATAATAAAAGAAAATGTTTCAGTTCAGATCATAAAGATGCTGAGTATTTTGTGTTTTGGTGGAAAAGCCACAACATCAAGGATCTCTCTCAAAGCATTGTCACTGTAAAGATAAAATTATTTAATTTGTATGTATAAAATATTTTTATATTGGTTTTGATACTTTGTAGGTTCCCTGTTTGAGTTGCATTATGCTGAAAGGTTTGATTTTCATGACAATCAGTCTTTTGATTCAAGTGTTCTCCAATCAATTTTCTTCCCTTGTGTGTTTTTGTGTTCAACCAATTAGCTTTTCTTAGTTAATCAGTCCTCTGGTGCTTTCTGACTCCTGATTTGTCACTCAGTAATAATCCTCCCAGTTTTTTAAAATCCAGGCCACTTTAGTTAGTGTCAGGTTCATCTGTTATGCTCATGTTGGCAGCTTTTCAATGCTCGGCTCATGTTTATCTGTGCCTTGCACTTTGGATTTTCTCCCTGCCATATTTCCACATTTTGCAATTCTTTTCAGCCTCCATTTAAGTAATTGCCAAGGATTTTTTTTTTTTATTATTATTTTTTTATCGGGTACAAAAGGTTCAGTCTGGTTTGCTGCTGCAGAGTTTCTGCAGTCAAAGAACAGCAAATGAGCATCCAATGGACCAGAAAGGCCAGCAGCTACTCTAAACTTGGCTCATTCACAGGTTACTGATCGCTGTTGAGCTGACATTTTTTTATTTTAAAAAGTGTATCTGTGCTTCAAACTTTTCTTAGTAAAGACATGTCTAGAATTGTTAAAACCTGCAATGCAGCATTTACTAAAAGCACATAACTCATAAAGTTTGTGCTATTTTTCTCTTTCTTTTTGCTTAATTTATTCATAGTTGATATAGGTAAGGAAGAAAGTTAGTGATACACCACTATTTTTAAATCTCTGTTTTTTCTTCGTGTAACGTTAAAAGCCACCCATTCCTTATAATACCAGCCTATATGTGAGTGGCACAGCTTCGAAGGGGACTAAGTTCCTCACTTGGCTTGGTAGTTAAGGAAGTGCAAAGCCATTGAAGGTCAAATGAGTGGATCAGGGGCTGGGAGGGCAGAACATTTTCACGTTTTCAGCAGCCAAACTCGAATCTCCAAACACTGTAGTTAAATCAGAAGTCTCTGAATCCCTCACTTCCTTCGCACTGTTTCTTTGTCTCTGTGCGTTTGCCTTGTTTCAGAATTCACCTCTCTTGTTTATGATTTCTGCTCAAGTGAGTCACCCATCTGTATCTGTGAATGTGGTTGTGTGTGTGTGTATGCATCAGGCTGCTATTTCAGCACTTTCTAGCACTATCGATTCAAACCAGCCTGCAGGGGAAAAACCTGGCCCCTTACAGCCAGCCACACAGAGACACAAAAACACTAGACCTTACACACACTCATACTGTTATGTATTACAGACACACAAATGGAAACATAGGCTCACACTCACATTCATCCACACACTCCTATTATACAAATAACATGTACATATCAGGTTTATGACCTTACTGTACCGTGAAGGAGACATTAACTTCCAGTGTAACAACCTGCACTCATATAACCAGGATCAATTAATGATGCTTCCTCATAAGCAAGGGGAGCCCACAGTAGTGCGCAGTAGGCTGAAGTCTTGATTTTGACAAAATATGTTTTCAATTTAATAGAAAATGAAGTAAAAATCTATTAAAATGTAAATCAAATCAACATACATGTTTCTCAAGATGCTTGGCAAGTATGATATTCTGGGCATTTTTGGCATAGCTTGCCTCATTACATAATCACAGACTGACTTTATGATGCGCATGAGGGCTATACCATCTGGACTCAATGCTCTTCTTGCTGCTGGCGATAATGATTTGAAGATTTGTTTGAGGATTAAAGCACATTAAATTTATGACCAGTTATACTCCTCCTTGATGATCTTGCAAATTAGAGATGCACCGACTGGTGCCTGATTTTCAGCATGATTGGCCTTGACCAGTAATCACCAGGTCCAAACCTTTAAAATAATGTATTTTTTTAATGTTTCCTGCCTTAAAAAGGCCAAAGGAAACATGCCATTGTCTTCAGTCCATTTAGACTTCAAGAGAGAGCAAGATTTAAAGCAGATAACAGGGAAGCTAAATGGAGTACAGCAACGTTGCTTCTATTTATACTTTCGAGCTTAGACATTTGAAAATCCTAGTCAAGGTTAAATTGTAGTTTGTCTGGGATATTGCTTTTATAATGCTTACTCAGATAACTACTAATAAAGATTCTTAAGATACTTCTAAATAACTTCATTATAATTTCGTAAGCAGTCTGACTCAATGACCATTAGATACAAGATGAGGCTAGTCAGGGTGGTAGCTTTAGGAAAACTAATGAATTTAAATTAAGACAAAGTAGTGAATTAGTAGTGAAAAAAATGCATGTAGAGATGAAGCTGTGGATAAAAATAAACATTTCCAGAACTAGTGATTGCTCTCACATAATATTGTCCTTGATACTAATATAAAAATGTGTCAGCCAACAATAGAAAGGCACATTGCTGTTATCCCATTATGTGTTAAGAAATTGGTTTTGACTACATTTGGTATTGGCTGATCAAAGTTATGAGAAATCTATAATCGGAAATCAGCCACAAAATTCTGATTGGTTCATTGCTGCCAGTCCACACGTAGAAAATGTTATTGAAAGCGTTTGAGTACTGTATGTATGTGACCTTCAGTTTCAGTTCTATAGGCTCTTCAGTGAGCGGAAAGACTTACAGCAGAGGACTGATGACTAATGCTGCTCTAAAGCCTCCGATGTGTGCGTGTGTGTGTGTGTGTGAGTCTAAGTGAGAGACAAACAGAGAGTGAAATTGAATATGTTAACATGTGTCAGTTTTCAAGGTTAAACTATTTTTGTGTGTCTGTTTACATATACATTCACGTGATGGCTTGTAGCAGCATGTGTAGTTATTTGCATCTGTTAATAGGAAAGGTATGAAATGTGTGTTTGGTGTGTAGTTTACCAAGTGATATCTGTTCAAGAAAATCAGTGTTTGTGTAACAAGCCTAAACAACGAGTGAGATGTGAGTGTAGTTTTACTCGCAGCCAAGGTCCTCAACATGAAGAAACGCAGGCAGAGATTCGGGGACCCCTCTCGTAGTTACCTGCTCAAAGCGGGACACACTGTTGTATTCATGCCTATATGCTTACACTCACAATGACAAACTCAGCTTCCGGTGTTTGAATAAAGGATACGCAGCAAGTGAGGGTCAAACCGACAGAGCCACATCACGCCTCCTGTAGTGTCGTACTCTTCCGCTTGCTGACCTCAGCTCAAAAATAGAACCAGGAAGTAGCTATTTCAGGATCTCATTTCCAGTCACACCGGGGGGAAACCATAATTAGCACAACATCGCTGTTTCTTTGACTGCCCCCCATGGATCCTCAATTATGTACCAAGCTTTGGATGTTCGCACTACTGTAGCTGTCTGGATTCCCTCTTTGGAAACAACACTGTGACATGGTGACAGTAGTGACAGTAACTAGAACAAAAAACAAAAAGGAATTAAACGAACACTAATTCTTAATGTATAATGCATTTGTGGCATATCCTTTGATAAACAAAAGTATTTTTTTTTTTTTACTTTTCTGACCAGATGAGTCTTGGAGTCTTTTTCTTTAACCAATAATTCGTCCTCTGAAATGTCTCCAGAAAAAAAAGTGTTAAATTTGCTTAATCACTCATTGTTACTGTCTCACAGTTACTGTTGCAAAATTGTGAGTCTCAGCGTCTGAGACTGATTTTATGACGTGCTGAAGGAGCAAATCATATTGACTCCATGTCTCCTGCTGCCCAAGATAATTTGGAGGTTTGTTGAGGTCGACGTGTTGGGAACAGACATGTCGACCTCAACAAGTGAAGAAGAAAACTTCACCTACTGAACATGTTTTTGGAAAGTTTTATTGTGAAAATAGAGGCTTGCATATGTACTGTCAATATGACTGTAGCTGCCACCATGTTTAGATCACAATTATTGTTTGGTGGATAAAATAGTGAGAGAAATAAAAACAAACTGTTAAAGTTTACAGTATTGTTAGCACATGTTCTGTATGGTGGAAAGTCACTTCTTGAGGTCATTTTTCCAACAGTTGAACAATTATTTAACAATTATGAATTTAAGGGATTAAATTTATATTTTAATTCAATTATTTAATTGAATTAAATGAATTAAATTATGAATCTATTTTTTTTTTCAATTCATAATTTAAAGGGTTAATTTATTAATTTAATTATTTCAGTTCATAATTTGTCATCATGGCCAGTAAACTACAATCAGAAGCTCAGACATGTTTAAAAAATACCTCTGTGGTGTTGCTCCAGCAGTCTGCCGTTGTAATCCATATATCCTCCGAATTTTTTCTGATTTGACATTTGGTAAAAATATAAACTAAAACTATTTAGATTCAAACTTGATCTCAAAACTGCTAGATAATTGATTGTCTTTGTAATTTGTGCCTTGCTTTAGTTTCTATTTCTACTCTGCTAGTTCCTTCCTTCCTTGTACATTTCTCTCTACACTGTCTCTAGGGGTTTACGTCACTGTCATTGTATCATTTTATTTTCCTCCTGTTCCCTCCGCTTGTCCCTTTTTCAATGATTTTGTCTTGTGTCTTATTCTTTCTTGTTTTAATGCCTGTTTTCTCAGCACCTGGCAGTGTTTTTGTCTTCTCTGCAGTCTGTAATCTACAGCCTGTTTCAATACTTTCCTGTTGGCTCATCTTTCTGTACATTCAGACAAACAAAGCAATACTTTAGGTACAATCACAGAAAAAACACTCTCCTCCAGATTAATAAAACAACCAGACAGTGTTAGACAGGCTTTAAAAATACTCATTGTAAACATTTCAAACTGCTGTTAGAAATATTTTACTCACATTGACAGTTGATAAAAAGACTTCAATAATGAGACAAAACCCTTGACAGTCAACTCAATCCATCAATCTCATAATTTTGGGTGATTAACCACAAATTAAAAAAGGCAGACTCAACACACAAAGTTGCAAATTAGACAA
>CAEGAE010028370.1:0-24255 GCA_903067095.1 Girardinus metallicus | reverse complement strand
TTGTTCACTGATGACTGCTGTGCAACCCTGGATGGTCCAGATGGACGCAGTAGTGGATGGGTGGTGGATGGCCACCACGTCTCGACACGACTGTGATGTCAGCAAGGAGGTGGTGGAGTCATTAGGAGGTGGTGGAGTCATTAGGAGGTGGTGGAGTCATGTTTTGGGTTGGAATGATGGGGAGAGAATCATTGGTCGGCCCCTTTAGGGTCCCTGAAGGTGTGAAAATGACCTCAGCAAAGTATATGGACTTTCTGACTGATCACTTTCTTTCATGGTTCAAAAAGAAGAGCCGTACCTTCAGTAGCAAAATCATCTTCATGCATGACAATGCACCATCTCATGCTGCAAGGAATACCTCTGTGTCATTGGCTGCTGTGGGCATAAAAGGGGAGAAACTCATGGTGTGGTCACCATCCTCCTCTGACCTCAACCCTATTTGGAGTTTCCTCAAGCAGAAGAACTGAAGGTGGGATGCAGTTCATATCAAACAGCAGCTCTGGGAAGGTATCCTGACATCCTGCAAAGAAATTCAAGCAGAAACTATCCACAAACTCACAAGTTCAATGGATGCAAGAATTATGCAGGTGATATCAAAGAAGAGGTTCTATGTTAACATGTAACTCGGTCTGTTAAGATGTTTTTGATTGAAATAGCTTTTGATTTTAGTAAATGTGACCACTAAATGCTGCACATTCAAAGAATACAACTAAGGCAAAAGGCAACTTCCTGCAGGATGTCGACTTAATTTTCAGTTCAGTTTATTTCAGTAGTGTCACATCAAATGTTACAAAACACTTTACAAGGCAGTCAGATCTGTGAATAGGCAGAGTCAAAGTCAATTACGTTCCTAGTCTGGTGTTGATTCTAGTTATAAAACAATACCTTCAAGGTTATATATCAAGTTTTGCTCAAACTGTTAAAACATTTTCTGTCCATAGAAACCCAAGTGATTGCATCAAGCTAAAAGCAAGCATGCATGTGGCAAAGGGAATCCCCCCTTTAACAGGAAGAAACCTCCGGCAGAACCTGGCTCGGTATGAGTAGTCATCTGGTGCGATTGAATAGGGGTTTGCGAATGCAGAGCACACACACGCACACACACAAACAATGATCTCAAAGTTCTTCCTGCGTTAAAGAAAAAGCAGAGTTAGTGGCAGCAGTGGCTCCTCTTCATCTGGGAGAGAAACCTCCTTCCATTGCTTTGTCTAGGAAACACACGGCGTTAAATCCAGAGAAACGAGGCCAAACGTTTCATCTCTAGAGGGAAAATATGAAGTTATCGGGGTAACGGTGGTTGGAGTTCGTCCTGCTCCGTATGTCCACAATATAGCTCAACACCACCAGTGCATGAAAGACTGAATGTAGTATAAAGTGCTTTGGAGTCTTCTGGACTGGACTATACAAACACAGATCATTAACCATTTATTAGCTCCACTAATGTCCTCCAGGAACATCAGGCCAGATGTAGCTTTAATGAAGAGGAAAAGAAAAACCAAAGAAAAGCAGAACAACAACCTAAGACAAACAAACCTCCATTTACTGCTTTTATACCTTTAGGTTTTTGGCTACATTACCTGCCTGGGTAATATAGCCAAGTTTTCAATTTTTTGTTGTTTTTAGGGGGTTTAAGTAATGTATATGTGTTCAGATTCAGGGGCTGTTTCCTTTGAAGGCCACATCTGAAGGTCGATTATATCACAACCACTCGACAAAGGCTTTTCAAATAGAAAGACTTTGGTCTTTTTTTTAAGGTTTTATGGTCTCTGGTGCCTTTATTTGAGAGAGCTCAGACAGGAAAGCAGGTTGTGAGAGGCAGAAACGTGTCAAAGTCGTCTGCCACGTTGTTGACGAAGGCCTCTGTGCAGGCTCTACTCCTGCAGCGTAGCGTCCCACAGACATGGTTTTTTTTATATAATAATAAAAAAAAAGAATTTAATTCATTCATTTAACTAATTAAAAAGGATTACATAAATAAATAAAAACTCAGCAAGATTTCAAGTTCTATTTTTACTAGCTTGGGCTTTGCTTCATCACAGCTGCTAGGCACTAAGACAAATTAATCAGAAGTTTAGAGCGTCCAGTTTCACCATCGCTTACTTTTGGTCTTCATTGGCTGGATCCTTCCAAGGGTGCAGCCCCTGATTTTGGACAAACTCAGATTTTAAATGGCAAAATGTCTCAGTTTGGTGCTTAAATAAGCCCTGTAAACGGACCTATTGTGTGTTTAATTGCATAAAGTATCTGATGAATGTTTCTGCCGGGTTTTTTGTAATTTTCAAAGGCCGAACACGGGTCGTCTCAACGTATGACTTACCGAAGCAGAAACAGCAGAGTGACAAAACCAGCGTGCAAAGCCTCCTACGTTTTGGTAAAGAAGCCATCTTGGCGCTGTAATGACATCATCTTTCGTCTCAGTGGTCTATCAGCGGTGGATGTTTATCCATCCCCTTATGGCTTTGTACTTTCACATGACATCAATGTTCAACAAAGGCGTATTCAAGCCTGGGTTGTGTGCTGAAGAGGTTTAATGAATCATAGGTCAGCTTGGGGTGGTTAATTAAGAAACACCTCTCTAAAAATGGTCACATTAAAGGATCGGACCCTCAGAAGTGGTGATGGAGATCGCTGTGGAAGACCACAAAAAAACTCTAGCTCACTGAAAGCAAAACAAAAAGAAACGGGGAGGCTGATAACTTTGTTATACTTCAAAGAAAAGAACAAGAGATGAGTTTGTTTTTTTATTTTGGTGAAATATCCCATGTTGCTTTTTTGCTCATAGAAATGACCCTCACTGCCTCATTTATATACCCAAAGCAAGTGAGTGTGTGGCCATTGGTTTGAGTCAAAACTCTCAGGGCACCATTTCACCGCTTTATTTTAAGATACAACACATGAAAGGTCTGGTGATTTCTGCAAGCGTTGGGACTTGTACAGTAGCTGCCGCATTCGGTATTGGATTTAAAGTGTGTAGTTCTGGGTTGACTACACTTTAATCCTCGTTTTTCTGAATTGTGTTTACCGCTTATAAGCCACACATGGGTGGTAAATATAGAAGTGGGAAACAAAACTAACAGCTCTGATGTGAAGATCGCAACCTTGCAGTGCAGAGTGACACTCTGTTATGAAAAAATGATTTGAGTGCCATTTTTCAAGACCATCAGAAGACCCTTTAATCCACCTTTGTGTAGAAGTGTTGCTTTTTTCTTTGACATGACCTGACATGCCCCAACATGACAAACATTGTGGTTTTGATCAAAGTTTCAATGTTTTGATATGTGTCCAAAGTAAAACACCTGCTTAGCAGAACCGAAACAGGTGTCCCACATCATGAGGCTGTACAAACTCACAACAGAAACACACACACACGACATGAAGGATGAGGCAAGAAGACAGCTGAGAAAGAACATCTGCTCGTGGGAACAGGGAGAAGAGTGTCGGCATACCTCATGGTTTCATAATGATGCTTCCCCTTCTGTAGGTGCAACAAACGCAGCTCAGGCCGTGGCGCCAAGCGTGCACGCTCTGTAGTCACGGTGCCAGCCCTGGCCACCGTTAAAAACTTTAAAAGTAAATGTCAAGTGATAAGAATTAGCTGCTGTGGTGAAAGATGATGTGTATCAGAAGAACATGCTCAGATGGGGAAAGTCCTTAACAAGAGATACAGTAACAGTAGCAGGGATGAGGGAGTTTTTTCTCTCTGTCTTTGGACACAACACGGGTATTTCTGCTTTAGCTGACACACTAAAACGGACTAGGAAAGATTGAGTCTGTGTTGGAGCAGTGAGATTTTTGGTTATTCATCGGCAGCCCACGCACATTCTGAAGGGTGCTCGGCCGGGTTTCTAAAATGTGACGACTCATGCTCTCGCACCTGCTTGCTCGAGTCAGCCCCGGGTCTGGAGTCAGATCTTGAAGACAGGTGGAAGAGGTCGGCTCGCTCGCAGGTGCCCTAACCACAGCTGAGCTCGATCAATCGCAGCGCATTACCCACAATACCTCACAACAACATTTCTGGTGGTTGTTTTGATGTCTAACTGAGCACCTCACCACACGGCGGGGGACATTTTAGTTGTTTTGTTCCACCGATTTGCAAGCAGAAATTAAATCTGGATCTGACTGAAAGCTGGAAAAGTGAAAATAAAAGGTTTGCAGAAGGCAAGCCTCATGAAAGATGAAAACTAAACTTGATTATTAGAACTGAGAGGAAAGTAATAAGTTCTGCGCTCAAGATAAGAGCCATGACACATTCTGTGTCAAATCTGAGTGAAATAAAACACGCCAAACAATAAAAGTAAAAGTAAAACGAAAGTCCCTTCCAGCAAGCCCAGCATTTACTGTCTAGACATAGACGGCAGCTATGAGAAACCAGCAGTGCTTTTAACAGAAATCCTCTGCTTAGGTTATTCTTGGCACTTAAATGCTTCAGACCATAAGACAAAAACATTTTTCAATTCTGATTTAATTTATTAGTTGAAGAAGATAACTGGTGGCGTCCACCTTGGCAGCAACAACTGTGGATGCATTCTGGCCCACTCTTCTTTGCTACTGTTTGGATAACATGAATATCTTGTTTCATCACCATGCTATTCAGACCACAGCACATTTTCCTCAATAGTCCTGTCATCAAATGACAAGACATTTGTAACATGAGAATCAGCAACGCTCTTGAATAGAGCATGTTAGAAAACCAGGGCTGGGCGAGGAGCCTTAACGCATCAGGCAATGATCAGACTGTTTGCTAGAAAATAGTAGGATTATTTTTTGGCGCACACCTGAGACCACAGTTCACTGTCCATTAGACTTTGCAACCCTTTCGAACTTGAAGACCCCAGCGATCTTTCTTCTAATTGTTGAGTTTGTTTAGATTGGGCGAGACGTGAAGCTCTTTGAAGTCTTATTTCATGCCACCAGGTAGATTTGTTTGTTTTAGTAAATTTCTTCATTTGACGAGTCCGGCAGGAATTAGTCCTGGGTTTGGCTTGTCAAACACCATGATAATAATGTGATTAATCGCATTTACTACACATTTGTCTTTACTACACGTGCAACAGCATGATTAAGTGACCTTGTGCCATCTCATGTGAAAGAATGATGCGGGCTCTGTTATGAAGGAATAGCATAACAGAGCCCGCCTCTCTTATGCTATTCACTCGCCAAAATTAAGTCGCAGGCCCCGACCGGCTCCACGAGTCAACAAGTATTAACGAGATGACCAATGACCAGCCACTTTATATATATCACAAAGAAAGTGATGTAATTTAAATGCGTTTGCTCAGCCGTCAACAGGATCCTTACACTCAGTTCCTCCATCATTAATGCAGGGTTTCACCAACTCAAACTTAAGATTTTCTAAGATAATTTTGAACAGAATTTAAGACCCATATCTCCACAGAAACTGCGATGGACTGGCGACCTGTCCAGGGTGACACCCGCCTCTCGCTTGTCGACCGCTGGAAACAGGCACCAGCACCCCACGCAACCTCACTAGAGATAAGCGTGTTAGAAAACGGATTGGTGGATGGATGGGTCTCCACTGAAATGTACAGACTTCGTTCAGCCAACTGGCAATAAATTTGCACCAATAGACGCAAAAAAGCTAGCTAGCTAGTCACAGAATCCAATGAAGATGCCTGAATGTGACTCAAACTTTTTCCCAACAGAAAAATTTGCTGTGGAAAATAAAAAATATAAGGGATTAACTCTCCCGCCTCCTTAAGAAACAGGGTTAATAGCAGGGTCATTGCAGGTTGGCACTGACCTCGATTACACTTTTACAATTTTCTTTTGTGTGTGTGGTTTCGGGAACTGACGGTCTGATGGGACACCCCACTTTCCGTCTGTCCAACCATGACGACACTTCCTGAGCTAAGACCATTGGAAGGTCAAATAGTCCTGTTAATTCAAAATTTAAACCCTTTGATTAACATATTAAAGACCAACTTACTTTTCTTAACCAATTTATCACATTTTAAGGCTTTAATTTGATTTCAAGACGTTTTGCAGACACCCTGTAATGTTTTGAAAAGAATGCTATGCAGTCTTCCAATGCAGATTTCGTACCGACAAAGGTGCCTCCTGTACCGCCCACTATATTTTTTAAAACATATTTGTACTTGATGTCACCATCTCCTTCTCTAATGATTTACAGTCAGAGGAAACTCAAGAAGCAGCTTTTCTTGGCATATTAGTGAAGGAAATGTATTGTGAAAGAGATTACAGTTAACTCCACGCTCAAAGCAAAGAATATTTTTACGTAGGCCCTGTTGACTTGGATAGATTTCTTGCCATAATCAACAAATCCTCATTTGAAAATTGCTTTTAGGAGAACGTCTAATGGCAAATTATTTTGGTGACCAGACTAAGAAAAAGACAATTTAGGACATTTAGACAGATGTAGACCATAGTTTAATGCCGAAAATGAACTAAAACACCCTAAAACCTCTGACCCCCACCTTGATTCAAGTCTGTCATGTCAGTAGCTTTGAGTTACGGCACAGTATGGCACTAACTCTCATTCTCTCCTTTTTACTCTCCCTCTCTCTCACACACACCCACGCACGCACGCACGCACTCTAAACTTCATTTAATATTATAATCCAAATATTTATATCCCATCAGTTCATTAATCTAAATCACTACTTAAATATGTACAATACTGAGCAAAAACGAGTCAATTATCAGTTCCATTTAAAACTTAAAATAAACTGAAGGAGTATTTTTTTTATATATATAATTAAAGTAACTTCTCAATCAGCTCTAGTCTGAAGTGTGGCTTTCACAGAGTTGTCGGAGACTCATTTCAAGCTTTCACACTTCTTCATCCGTTGTCTGTGGCTAATGAGGCGTACATGAACAAGCATGACCGATGAGGGAGGATTTGGCACGAGGTGTTTGCTTTCCTTTTCACACCGGTCCTGAGAGGCTAGATGTGAAACGGTCGCACTCTCCGACTCTTTGACCAGATTCTCCATTGAGGATCGCATTTCTCAGAGAGTCGATAAACGGAAGGAGGGTGAAGAAACGTGCCGCCTTTGGTCCACCGTGCCGTTTCATTTTGCTGCTTCTGCTTCCTTGGAGCTGCAGAGCCACTGTTTGAAGACGGCTGTTTGGAAGAGCCTCGCCGCTTGTTTTTGCTTTCCTACGGATGCGGGAGGTTCATCCGATCCTCTATCAGCGTGTTGTCTGGGCCTTGTGCTTCCATGCACTGCTTCACAGTTGCTATGACTCCATTCAGACGCCTGTCCAGAGCTGCGAGGTGAGGCTCTGCCAGGACGGGATTAATGGGATCAAAAGCGAGCGCCTGTCGCATGGCCGAACTCAGGACTCCACCTTTCAGGAAGCTCAGCCTGTTCCAGGTGGAAACACGAATCCTGCCGCAGGACGTTGAAAGCACAAAACACACAGAGGCGATTTAATATGGGAGAGACCAATCAGATGAATGTGACTTGACCGTGTGGGGACTTACATGCAGCACTGGTAGAGGGGCGCCAGGATGCTTCGCTCATCCAGAGAAGGATTGCCGAAGCTGCCGAGAAAACACAACAAAGATGAACAAGAGAAGTTGAAGGTGTGTGAATACTCCATGCATACATCGAACTATTGAGCTCTTGCCTCAAAATTATTGAGAAAGGACTATTTTAAAAAGAAAATCTTTATACTGAGCAGCAATAGATAACAGATACATATCTTTACACTTATAGGCGAAACACAGTCAGCCCCCTTCATTCGACCCGCCATCACCAGGATCACTCATCCAAAGAAGTCATCAAACCGTGCACTTTTCACATTATTCACATTATTTTGCATGGGCAACCACAGTTAAGACAAAAAAATAATACAAAAATGTAAATAATAATCATAATTACTGAAGAAATTAAATAACTATACAAAAAAAATCAAAATAAAAGTAAAAACTCTGCTTGATGAGATTAAGAAGGTTTGGCTTTGAGACTGTCTAGGCTTCCTGGATTCCAGATAGAGAATAATAATTTATCCCTAGAGCTTGTTAGTGTATGTCTGATATTTCTGTATAAACTGCATCAGACCTCCTAGCTTTAGACCTTTTATAGGGTCTTTGGATTTACATTTGTAATAAATATCTTTCTGTGTGCAAGCAAAGTAGTGAAAGCAATGGTGTGTGTATGACTTTCCCTAATTATGAGGAAATATAGCCATTGCAGCTTTGGGTTGTGGATTAGTATTTAACCACTGTGACAAACAGGAAGAACTATTTGAGGAATGGATCTTCCTCAACACTAAAGAAGTAGAAACTGTACTGGTTGTGAGATTAACTACAGATATGGTCACATTCTTATTTAGTTGAAGACATTAATTGCCATTCCTTTTAATTCCCTCTCCCCTATTTTTCATGGTAGCTGCATCTGTGGCTCTGTTTTCGTTTCATGCTCCGCTTCTTTTCCATAATCTCCTCCTTTTCAAAGGTTCTCCCTCCCCCACAGTAATAACTTTGTTGAAATAAAATTCTTCAATAGGCTTAAACCTCTGATTTCAGAGTTTGTTTGTTTTTCTCGACTTCTCAGTTTGTGTCGCACCAAATGCTGCTCCAAAACCGCTAGCAGCAGCAGCGCAACCGTTTTCTGTGTCTAGTTTTTTTTTTTTTTTTTTTTTTTGCACAAAAATGCAACATTGTACGGGTTGGCAACAGAAGCGAGCCAAAGGCAAAATCGAACGTCCTCCCAACTGGCAATAAATCTGCAGTCGACTCAAACTGTTGCTTGATGGAAACTCCTATAAGTTTCCACCAAAAAAAAAAAACCTACATAAAATGTACAAGATTAAATAGTCCTGCCATTACAATATTTAAGACCTATGGGGAATGTATTTAATACCTTCTTACAAGCTTTTAAGTCAATAAGACTTTTTAAGGCCTTGATTTTAAGATTGAGGCTTTTTAAGGAGGTATGAGTTATTTAAGGTGCTGAGGTTTGTTAGAGAATAACCCTCATCATCCATCCAATGTAAAACCAACATTCCCTCATCCTACCACAGCAGCAAAAAGGAAGTGATTCAGTGTTCAGGAGAAGACCTGCCGTTTGGTCTAGAGGTAAAAAAAAAAAAAAAAAAAAAAAAATCAGATACGAAATAATGCATTTGGTCTGCCAGAGAGAGACTTTACAGCCAGACAAAAAAAAAAGCCTGACACCATGCTTCTCAGAAAAAGAGAAGTTATCAGTTAAACTGTTCACAAACCCAGACTGTGTTTATAAAACAAACAAATTTAAGAGCAAGACTAGAAAAACCCTCATCTTTCCATCCGAGGAGTGGGTGTATATGACTCAGTTACAAAGCGGTTTCAGTGGCGGTAAGTTCTTGAAAAAGAGATGGGCAAACTGGAAGAGATGAGTGACAATTTAACAGGATATCAAAAGTGAGATGTAAAAAGTGGATTAACAATATCCTTATGGTGCCCATATGTTTACTAAAAATGAGAATTTTACTGGAACTCTTCAGGAGTGACTAATCTGTTTGTTCAGTGCTAATGCTGCACACAGACTCCTCTCCAGAGTCTCGGTTACGGTAAAAAACAAGGGACTTCTTTAAATTTGATGCACAACAAACGTGGTACGACTTAAAGAAAAAATAAAATAAAAAATACAATCAAAATAATTTCATCTTGTGGGTTCATCACGCCTCACCTCTTGGCATTATCGAGCAGGATGAGCATGCTGGCTCCGCCGTCATCCTGGAAACTCTCGTAGTGATGGCGATCGGCGTTGCCGATCAAATAATCAAAAACAGCTGTATCAATCACATCAAGGAGCCGTGGCCCCGCGTCATATGGGGGCATTTTCTTCACCGCTTCGCAGTAACTTTCATCATACTCCCACCTATGTGGAAAAAAACAAACGTGAAAGTTCTTTTGATAGATTAGAATAAGTTTGTTTGCAATGGCAACTGGAAGTACCTTCCTGTCAACACACAAAAGATAAGATCAGGCAGTTAGAGCAGCACTTAAGAATGAAGTTAGGTCAACGGAAAAGTCATTAAATTACAGACATCACAGAAATAAAATGCCCAAATGAATTTTACAAGACAGGAAATTAGGAAGTAACTGTCGGGTCTCCCAAGGGAGCATCGCTACGGTGACGAACCAAGATCTGCAGCTCAGATTATTTTTTTCCCAATATGATTTCCTTCAGGCTCTTATTGCACAATAGGTGCGACAACAACAACCAGTGGAGTGAGCTCGTAGCTGCCCTCTGTCTACACGGTGCAGCTGTGCACACACAGGAACCAAAAAGGAGAAACCAGAACTCACACGACGGGAAGAAAAATCAGTTAGGCTAAATTTAGATAAAGGGGAACAAACCGGTAGGTCTGGGCTGATGTGAGGGGAAAATAATGTAACAAAACACTGAAAGAAAGACATTTTGGACAAAAAGGACAGCATGAAAAGGTATCCATTTTTGGCATGAAATATTACACTGTGCTATACGATCATTTTAATTTTGATGCAGATGTGAAGAGTTAAATGACTCATAAGAGGGTATAGGCAGCCACTTAAAATAGTTATTTCATGGATTTTTTAGCTCAGTACATAGCAGAGTGTTTGATAAAAAAAAAAAAAATAGCAAAAAACATAGAAAAATAAAATAAAAATAAATTGAGAATAAAATACAAAATAAATGACCACGGAGGAAGGAGTACACTTCTGCCGAATATATCTAAAATATTGCGATTAATTTGACATTTTTATATTAAAGAAACTTGAATATAGCCTGACGTCAAAGTTAAAGCCAAGAGAAAAATCTCTATACATTTACCATATTAAAACGACATTCTGACAAGGTCAAGTCAAAATTTTGAAAAAGAAAAACAAAGTTGTCTGAGATTATAAAGTCCACTTTCAGGTAGAACTTGGCTCTTTTCCTGCGTCAAAACATCTGAGGACCAGATTCGATGCAGCCACGTGTTTCT
Organism: Girardinus metallicus; assembly: GCA_903067095.1. NCBI lineage: Eukaryota > Metazoa > Chordata > Actinopteri > Cyprinodontiformes > Poeciliidae > Girardinus > Girardinus metallicus. The sequence continues at coordinate 13,314 of CAEGAE010028370.1, read as the reverse complement.
TACAAGTTTCTGAATTTACAATTTCAAAGACTACCCTAGTTTTAATTTCATAAAAGTATATGCCTTTAATCGTGATGAATTGTATTTTTTTTTATGCAAATGTACAACTTTTCAACATCAAATAACATCACATTCTGTTCTTGTAAGCTTTTCTTTGGGAAGAAATTTATGCCTGAGTGGATATTTTTTCTTTGATCTGTATTAATCATAGCAGCTCAAAATTCTTATGATAAAATGACTATAATGATTTCTACACATGAAGATGCTTTACGCAGAAAAACAAAAAGAAAACCTGATCAAATTTGTTATTAATCTACAGAAACCGAGAAAAAAAGTGACAGGCTGTTCAAATAAAACTAACTTTTTCTTTACAAATTTCCTGCATAGGTTGAAAAACATTTGAAGTTTTAACTTTTCTTTGACTCACTTTTGTATTTGTAAAGTTTTTACATACTAAATACGTTATTTCCGTGTATAAGTGTAGTCCTGGTAAGAGCTACTAACAAACATTATTTAGGTCTCCAAAACTAAGTTCTAATTAATCTTGTATGAAACGTGTCTGGTATGTCAGAATAGTACTATTAATTATCAAAAGTTATTTAAAAGCAGTTATTGCTACAGTAAATTCAACAAGAAAATGCAGCCCAGTCTTGACCGAGTCTTCACTGGAGGTGGAAGAGTTTCATTTTTAAAAACCTTCCGTTAACCTTCAAAAACATTTAGTAGGTTAAGCTTCACCCACTTGTGCTAATAACGTCATTTCTGGTGCAATAAAGAGCCAAGGTGTCTGCCGGATTACACAGTCTGCGAATCACTTGTTGATGTTTGACAGATAAGCTCGGTTTCATCATAGACCGAGCTTATCTGGCATTTGTTAAAATTCATCTTTTGTTTTGGAGTAACATTGGAAGTCTTTCATTATTGTCCAAAACTAGAGCCTAGCAATAATGTTGTGATGTGTCTTTAATGTGTTAGAAATCAAGCTAACGATTTGAAGGAATCATTCACTCACCTGTAGGTAGATTTATATGACTACATTCTGAACAGATCCAGTAACAATCACCAGAAAAAGAAAAAAATATATATTTGACAGTGATTTGCTACTTTTATTGCATCCAGTTAATTTCTCCTTCCCAAAAATCAAATTCAGGGACTTCCTCTTTACGGTGATCTTTTCACTGATCTCGTTAAAGAATGTTACTGTGCTAGAAGTTCCCAGGCAAAATGCCATTTCACAATAAAAAGATTCATCAGGACATGTACATGTACTCGTCATCTGGACCTCCTCTGATCTGATCAGTCTTGGATTTATTGATACTCCTCTCTCCTTTCTGCCGTCTCTTAACTAAGAGTAACTAATAAAATATTCATCTTCATATACACATGCTGTACTTTTTCTTCTACGGCATAATATTTAATTACCCATCATAAAAAAATGCACCCACTAACGCTCCTGCTATCCAACAACATAAGCTCTTTGTGACCAGCAGTCCATTTACCTAAAGCTGTTGACACCTTCGTCCACTTCACATTACTTAAATGTCTTCCAGATGTTTATTCTAAACAAACTGTGAAACGGTTTGGAAATTATCTCATAAGTAGCACCAGGCAGTTCGGATAGACGGTTCTATTCGGACCTATTGCAAATACCCAAGGGAGTCCCACGAGGCTTAATTCCTGCCCCATTGGGGATTTTTAAAATTTTTTTTAAAGACAAAAATAAAATAACCTGAGAGAATTTAAACTTTAAGTTCGTCAGATATTCAAAAGTAAGAGATGGATTGGAATATTGAAGTGTGAGGTTGCTGGCACTTCATGCTCAAAATCTTCGGAACGGAACAACCTCCCAAAACAAAGTCAAATATATAAAATAATGAGCAGTATCACCGTTGAAGGCTGAAGATGTCGTAAGGCATTTTAAGGATCAGCATCTCCAGGACGCTTACTTCCCATTTTCTAGCTTGCACATAAATGTGCAGTGCCATAAAAAAGTATTTTTCCTCTTTTCTGACAAGTGAAAATTTTGTAGATCATTAAACAAATTTTAATAGATGGTTAACAACAATGGCCACGGAAGTGTGTGTCCTGTTTAAGGTCAAGCTAAAACGTCAATATATTTTTAGTCGGGACTTTGACTTTGCCTCTCTGACATTACAATTTTGGTCAATTTTTTTGGACTTGTTTTTGTGTTTCAGATTACAATTCTACTACGTAATAATAATAAAAAAAAAAGTCTTCTCCCAACTATTTCATCACAAAACAAACAGAAATAAATAAAATAAATAAAAAAATGAACTAAAATCTAAAATTCTGATGAGTTTTTACAAAGATAAGCACATTGGTTGTCTGGTCAATTTTTCAACACATTATTATATTTTCCTACAACAGCTGTTACCTCAGTAACGGTGGCTAATAATTTAGACATACATGTTAATGACTTTGTCTTTCATCCATTGATGAATTGCTTTAACTGGCCTACTTCAAGTTATCAGAGAGGTTCCATTTATGTGACATCTTGATTCTGCGGGTCAGGGCACCATCAGGCCTGGTTGATCCCAGTTATTTTTTATTGGAGACAGCCCTTGTATTTTAAAAACAGCCTTTGAATTTACATCATGTCTGTTGCTAAAACTGATTTGATCTGAACTACTTCAGTGCAACGAGGAAGCAAAAACAGAATAAACCAGAGGCTGGGGGGTCACGACAAGTTGTGGAACGATTGTGATAACGACAAAAGTGACGACACAAACTATTGGGTTCTGTTTTTAGGCAACTGTATGGCCAGCAATCATAGCTCCACAAATACAAATAATGCTCTTGAACATTGGTAATAAGCTTCTTTGGGACACCAGTCACATAAAAAAAGTGTGATTTGTATGACTAAACTGTACACAGCAACTACATCTAATCATATTTTCAAATTTATCAATACGTTCACTGAACAAACAGTGGAGAATAATAGCAAAACTAACAATGTCGGCGATACGGACACTTACGGAATTTTTTAAACACAGTTAATTGGAATTTATTGTGACAACTAATTAGCTTTCTTGTTGTAACAAGAAGTTTTTCACTTTTAATGGGAAATTATACAATGAATGTCCACCCCTTGGAATAAATACTCCAATCTTTTCTACCACAACGCAAAACATTTCCTCTTCATCCAATTATTGCTAAAAGAGAAGCAGGCCACCATCATCTATACCACAGGTTTCTGCTCCATTCACCCACGTGAAAGCCGCACTAACCATCAGAGGACTCTTGGGAAATGATGGGATGTCTGAGTCTGCAGAAGGGAATTCGTTGCTGCATTGCAGAACTGTGTGTAACTTCCCTCACCAGCAGAAACGGCATACAAACTGCATTCTGACCTCATGTTATGAGCAATCAAAGCTCACCCACATTCAGTCATCAGCCTGAACAACGCAACATTTAATTTTTTCTTGATAATCACCAAACCGACTTGCCCTCGTGTCACAGAATTGTCCCAGGCGGCCGTGAAGGCCACACCCACCTGGCCAGTTTGCCCTCTCTGTATGTGCGGCCCCACGGGTGTCTGTGTTTCTGCAGGGGCCACACGTCCGGCAGCCAGAGGGTCAGCGACCCCTCCATGGTTTCACCGTCCGCACACGCCGGCTCCGTCTCCCGGCAGTAGTAGCACTTCCCATAGAAACACGTGTTGTTACCTGAAGAGAGACACGATGAGAACAGGGATGACACGGCTGCTGTGACTTAGCACAAAAAAAAAAAAAACTTAAAATATATACGTTTCGTCAGGAATAAGTCATGAAACTGACATTTAACGGAAAGTTGTTCAAGATATTCCAACTTCATGGGCAGCAGTGAAGTTACTGTGTTTTTTTTTTTCGTCATAGAAAATGTACTCTGAAAGTTGCAGGTTTGCAGCATGACTAACGAGTTCAAAATTCATATGTTGCTCATTTGCATTATAGTAAATCAAAATGGAAAAACAAGGAAGCACAATATTAACACGGGTTCAGAGATGAGTCAGTGTGACGTACTGAACGTACGGTGAATTCACCAGGTGTTTAGATGCCCCAATGTACCGTGTTTTTTTATTTGCTTATTTTTTCTTTCCCCCAGCGGTGTGATGCGAAAAAAAACGTTTCACTTTTTCTACCTGCACAGTCGGATCTCATTCCCACAAGAGGAAAAAAAAAAAAACATGTTTTCCAGATTTGTGTGATGTTTTGAGATGATTTATCAGAGTGAAAGATTAAATGTCCCTGTAAGATTTCAGAGTTTATTAACAAAAAAAATTAAGGCATAAACTACCCAGAAAAAAAAAAAAAAAAAAAACTAAATCAGCCAGAAAAGCTATTATACCACTTGGTGTTTCGGTTGACAAAAATAAAATGTAAAAGTCAAGACAAAAATCTAGTAGAGTAATTACAATAAGAGTCAGCAAAGGTCAGACAATAGCAAGTAAATTAATGTTAGCAAATTAAAAAATGTAAATATAGAACGGGTCTGAGTCAGCTCAGCCCTTCATCTGGTCCGGGGGCCTCCAACCTGTGGCACCGGAGACCCGAGTCGATCTTTGAACCTTCTGCAGTGGCTCTTAACTTTGGCTAGAAATGAAAAGGAACCAGCTAATGTTTTTAAATTTGGAAATAATAACCAACACAGGTATTTTAACAATTATTCTATTTCTATTTCTACAGTATTTGCATTGAATTATAACAAAGAATGACACTAAAAGTAATAGTAATATGTTTTTTTGTCATTAGTTTGTAATATTTTTTTTTTTATTTTTTAAAACAATCCGTCGTCCTTTTGCTATGTTTATTTTAAGTCCTACAAACAGAAATAAAATAGTCGCCCTTTAAAAATAACTAATTTCTTATAGTAGACATTTACCTAAAATTATAAGTTGTCCTTTTCCAAAAAGACGTGACATTTGTGGCTCCTGACGAATTTTATTTGGCTGCCCTGAGAAACCCCTCCATGTAGTCCTACTTCCTGTTTCCTGTCTATGATCTACCATTTCAGACAAAGAACCCTTACTACCCAGATAGTAAACCATAGTGGACCAGTCTACTTTTCTTCACAATTTCACATCAAAAAGATGCTCAGATTTTGCAGATAAAAGGTGCATGAAAAGGTGAAAGGCTGAAAATGATCTTCTCACAAAAGCACTTAAGTTATTAAACGAGTCACTAAAAAAAAAAAACACAAACATAATCGATAAGTCAAGTTGGTGACAGAGCGAACTCGTGTGATTTAAGAGGGCAACTCTGCTGCCCTGTGTAATAAAACAAAAGAGCCAGAGCTGCCTCTCTACATACTTCACAGAAAAAAAACACTCTTTTATACAAAAGACGTCCTTTCTACACATGCTGGATTTTCTCTGCCAGTCTAACACTCACACTGTAAGATATCACTTTTACCTGTGATGTAATCTGATAAAGCTGCACAGTATAATAAAAAACTTATCAATCGTCATTTAACGTCTGAACTGCAACTCACTGACACTAAACTCTGTCGACTGTATTTATCTTCTAAGCTGGTTTTATATAAAGCTTCTCCCAAATACATTGAGCAAATACAGCATTCGGCCTCCAGATCAGTGATTAAATGAATCATTTCAGCCAATCAGGCTGGAGAACTTGACAATCCCAAAGGAAATGAAAATGATCTGCCATAAAGTTTCCACACTCCCTCCAACATCAACCTGTGTATAAAAATCTGTCTTTTTTACTTTTGTTTTACTTCAGGGATAATCGCGAAACTAATTATACTTGTCCATGCAAATTTCCTCCATCTGCCTGAAACTTGACGTGTTTACCAGAGTCATGCGTTGATTAAACTAGCCATCTTCTGTAATAATTATTTGCTTCTTTTTTCCTGTTCTGATTTAATTTAGTCTAGAAATGTTATAAGATTCCTGCAAAGATGAATATATTCTTGCAATTGATCTTCTGTTAATATTAGATTTATCAACTGTAACATTAACTAGACCTGGATTACTTTCTTCTGCGACTGAAATATGTTCTAACTTTAAGGTATCTAAAAAGAAAAAGCCTTTTATCCCCTGAGAAAGTAAAATATCACTGGTGTAAAAGCATATCTTACATCAAGTATCTTTAATACAGATTCAACGCATTTCTTGATCCTGCTGTGGGAGTGTGGTGTGGGTGTTTTAGGACTGAACTGAAAGGGCAAATAAAACAACATTTTTGAAATGTCTGACATAAATAACACCAGATAACAGAATCGCTTTTTCAGCATCAAATATCAAAATGATCGATTTTTCATTTTACTAATATGTCCTATTAAATATAAAGCTCATCCTGAGTCTGTTGGTCTTCAAGAAATTCTGTTTGATCTAGCAATTATTTGTGATATTTAGTTTACGCTTGATAGTTTAAAAAGAGTGCAATTAAAATTAATTGGTCTGACTTTTCCCCCAAAGAAATTTGAAGGAACAGAAACACTAGTTTGTTTCCACACGTCCAAAAATGGAGGAGCAGCAGCTCCTCTTCATCTTTATTAAATAAAAACGGACTTATAGAGCGGGTATAGAACAGAAAGCATTTTTTACACAGCTCTTCTCTAAAATGAGGAGCCTCTCTGGTAAAGACATCTTCAATGCCTTAAAATATATTCATCTTTTATTGCTGTGACATAATCACACTCTGAAACGCTTAGAAAAACATAAAAAAATAAAAAATAAAATCGCCGTTCAATTTGAATTCATTTACTCAGCGGGGAAAATCCCACATTAAGAAACACAGAAAATAATTAAACATTTTATTAAAGAAATGAATCTCAGTAGTTTGACTCAACATGTTTATTTGTGCCTCTTTAGGTGATTACAGCTAATAAAATTCTGAAATTCATCTCAGAAAATCTGAATATTACAAATATTTATATATATAAAAAAACATAAAAGGATTTTTGAATTTTGGTCCCGACTAGCAGACTGCTACATAGTTTGTCCTACAGACAGAACGATCTCAACAAAATGGAAAACCAAGAAACCGTCGCAGCAGAACAAGCTGGATGTTCAGAATGCTGCACCTGTTCATGGAAAGTTGAGTGGAAGGGAAAAAAATGTGGCAGAAGATTCACAAGCAAATAACCTGACTGAGAATCTGCAGAGTATTTTCAAGAGGAAGGTGTGAGAAGTAATGATTCAAATGATCATACATAAAAGTTTGGACGACTTCATACCGCAAGATTCACTTTCTGAATTGAACTCCATAAATAAATTTGCTTTTTGATATTCTAATTCAAAGAGGCGCACCTGTACCTTACAGTTGGTGTGAAACCAAGCTACACAGTAATATCAAAATATCATTATTCATCACATTAGCCTATCACCAACAAATTGCACTTCATGCTGGTTTTCCTCAAACTAATCTTCTCAATCTTAAGTAGAACCGTCTCCTGCAGTGATGTGATAAATGTCCCCACCCCCGCATTAAAATGTTTGAGATCATGCAAATTCTAATATTGAATAGAGGTAACCCGAGTCAATACAAAAAAGAAGTTTTTAAATGATTTTATCCTAAAGTGTGGGGGGAAATTATCCAAACCAGCCTGGCCCTATAAATCATAAATCAGATGTCAGTAAAGTACATTTTTATGAAAGCCGAGCTCAATTTTAGAAGTCAAACTGTCATGATACGCGGTTAAGAGGTGGTGAGGATGATGCTGAGGACCCAGTTTGGAATGAAAATGATGAAAATGCAAAGTTCAAAAATCCAGGCAGCACAGAATGAGCAGAAGGCTAAAAGCTCAAAACTGGTAGCAACTGGTAACCGAAAGACATCTGACAAGACAGATTAGACAAGGACCCGACAAGGAACACAGGTGGGTTTAAATACACAGGGAGACAATCAGGGGAAACAAGGAACAGGTGTAGTTAATCGGGACAACACAGAGACTCCACAGAACACAGAAACCTAAATAAACACACAGAAACAACCAAATCCTTGCACAAACTAAGGCCTGATAATCATCTGACCTTATATATTCTAAATAGAGTTTCTCTGAAGGCTGAAAGATTTCAAACAGCAGCACATTTTGTAAAATACAGTAAAAAACCTAAAGGTTACAAAGTCTAAAATGCAGCCGTGCTGAACCTTCCAGGAAGAACTACTCCTACAGCACATCGACAAAGTTTTTCCCATGATTAAATTAAAGGTTGAACTTTTTTTTTAAACTAATGATAAATAGTTTTTTTTTTTTTTTTATACAACCTTTCGAACATCTTTCATAGGGCGGAGGAGAAACCCAGATCTGACTGGAGGGACTCGATTTCCCGTCTGGTCTGGGAGCGCCTCGGGATCCCCACAATGAAACGGAGGACTGGATGGATTTTCATACCGCGATAAAGTCGTTAAGGCTTGTATATTTACAGTAACTGCGGTGTTAAAGGTGGAAAATTCCTGAAAATGTTTACAGAACATGACGCATCATCATAAAAATGCAACTTTATAAAAAATTCATTGTTTTTTTTGATGACCAAAATCAGAAAATCGTTGCTGATGCATGTTTGAAGACGTTTACAGACTACAGTTTCTGTGCAGTTTAATTTTACATTTGTACCTGCAAAAAAAAAACAAAAAACTAATTGGGTCATCTGTAGGTTCCAAAAATAAAGAAAAGAAATGCTAAACCAGACTTTTATGTATAAAAATCAGCGGAACTAACTTTAATCAGCTCTATTCCAAAATTTCAAAGTAAAGAATGGAGTATAGTACGCTTATTACAGATTTTTTTTAAAGCAGAGTTTGGACACTTTTTATTTTTAATTAGTTTGTCAAACTCTAAAATAAATTGTGCAAAGTCCTTGGTTTGGATGTCTAGACAGGTGATGAAACTGAACTTTTTCTGATTTCTTAATGCGCGTACATTCATTTGTTGTGTAAAAAACCCAAAATACCGATGGCTAAAATGTGAAACTCCAGGTATGATGTTGCATGCTTGATTCAAAAATCAAGAATGTTCATTTCACATAAAATAAAAGTACCAACTGTGAAATCTGCTGCATTTCTTCAGGGTTTTTTTTATCTTTGTGTATCAAAACAAACACTTTTTCTCCAACTCTCAAGCAAATTCCAGGCTGGAAGAACCTTGCCCGTCTCAGGGATAAGAATAATTTGGTGTTTATGATGAACTTTTTCTTTTTAAATCTCAAACTGGTCTGAGGCATACTACAAAGGAAATTCACACAACAGGTTTCAGATTATTTAGATTAAACTGCTGCACCCAGGCTGGTCAAACATGTCGATTCAGGTCTTTCTCACATCCGTTATTGAAATTCTCCAGAGTTTTGTTTTATTTCAAAATAAAACAAAACTCTGTTTTGTTTTATTTTGAACAAAACAGAGTTTTGTGGAGGATTTCTAGTGGGGTCTAGAAATCCACCCTGGATTTCCACCCTAGAAATCCAGGGTGGATTTCTAGACTCCACCCTGTAGAGTCTAGAAATCCACGCCTCTACAGAGTGGATTTCTAGACTTTATTCAGACTCGATGTGCGGCGAGACGGAGCTAGAGAAATACAGGGCATGCCAGTTTGACGGAGAGTGAATTTGAGTCTCATAAAGCTCAAAACAAACTCAGAACGTGAACAAAACTGGGCAGAAATAGACAAGGATCTTTCACTGTACTGACCCAAAGCCAGAGGACTGAAAATACTCAACTCTCGCAAGAAATTTGCATGCGGAGTGGAAGGAAAGTACACACTCACCCTGCATGAGGAAAGTGCTCAACAGCTGATCGGTGGCGACGGGTTTGATCTCCGTTCGCAGGTTGACGTATCGGCCCACCACCAGGGGCGCCCTCCTGAACCCCAGGATCCTGAGGACGAAAGGAAACGTCACGGATCGTTCCGAGCGAGAATAAAAGACAGCGATGTGTGGCACTCACACACACACACCTGTCCAGGTGGAAAGCAGCCACCTCTGCATTGTGTCTGTCGTATCCTGCGTACGGCTCGCCTTCAACCACGTAGTCTCTGTTGTATCTGAGCAAGAAAATCAGAAAAAGTCAGAATTTTAACCACCTTAAAAGGATAAAAACGTCACAGAGTAGTGATGCAAGCAATTTATTGACTTACAATTAATATTTTATTAGATCAAAATTAGTTCCAATCAATTAGCTAATAACGTCCACTTAGATCTTGTTTTGATGTTGTAGTTTGGCCTCCCTCCAGCAGAAGGTGCCGCTGGTCATCGTTAACAGCATCCAATAGACACAGAAGTAAAGATGGCAGAGCCATACAAGAATGGGAAAAAGAAACGGTCCAAACAGAGTCCAGTGTGGGATGTAATATCTGTTTTGAAATATAAACACTTGAAAAGCTCCTTTAGTTTCATCTTAACACTCATTCAGCCGAGCAGAATCAACTCCTCATTCAAAACTTACTGATGTGCTGCGAAGGCGGGGATGTGATGACAGAAAATGTGGTGAGCCAGAAAAATTACATATGAATGAAAAAAAACATGACGTCAATTAGCATGACTGATTTTAAAGACTATCACGACTTAATACACTTCATGGAGCGAAATTTTAACATTCCTTCAAGAGTAGCCGCTGTTAAGTGTTTCATACTTTGATTTTGTCATCTTTTATTTTTCTATTCAGCAGGAGGTTCCTGTTTTGTTATATTTTCTAAATATGTGAAAAAAATGTCTATTTTTTCTATTTATTCAGTCAGTTAATACAGTTGACAAAATAATGTTAAAATGTTATTTTAGTTTTGTAATTCAGCACATTATGAAAAGTGCATCCATTCCTTCAGGTATCAAAACCCAGTGATTTAAGACAAAGCTTATCAATTCATCGCAAGTCGATCAATCAACCCATTAATCGATATCTAATCACAGAATGATCTGAAGTCTGACCTCTTGGGTTTAAAGACCACTTTCTGTCCTCCGTCCAGCACCAGCAGGGCTTTGAGCTGCGTGCCCTTGTAGCCCACGTCGGCGCGCTCTATCCTGGCCGTGCTCAGCGAGGTGAGCACGGCGGCCAGCTCGGGGGTCTCCTCGGGGTACACCTCTCTGGGGCCCACCCACTGGCTCGCTATCTCCCACGGAGACTGGAGAGTGTGTGTGAGGTGGGCTCCCCGGGGCAGAGAGAGACCGGACTCCATCTGTGGGGATTATCATGCAGCTATAAACGCAGAATGTAAACATGGAACAGATGGACAGATGAGGGAAGCTTTATACTACAAAAAAAAAATTATTTTTTTGCAAAATCTCTTTAATTTTTATTTTGTGAAATCCTTTTCGATAACACTTTACTTGAAGGGGTGTGCATAAGACTGGCATGACAACACCTGTCATGAACATGAAGGAGTCTTCATGATTGCTGTCATGGAGTGTCATTCGGTAAATAATGACATTTTTAATGCAAAAATCACACACTTAATGTAACTTTTCTTTAAATATGTCATAATTTACAGAATGACACTTCATAACAACGGTCACAAGCATTCATGAAGACTCCTTCATGTTCATAACAAATGTTGTGTTTATGGCAGGGTCGTGTCAGTGTCATGCACACCCCTTCATATAAATGTTACCACCTTTTCCAGGAACAAGAACCCTGTCAGCTAACATAATGCTGACCTTCCGGAAGGCGCGGAGGTCCCGCCGACTGGCCGCAGACCCCTCCCCTCCATCCAGCAGGAAGATCTTGGCCAGGCCCAGAAGAAGGAGCACGGCACACAACACCACCATGCGCTGTTTGAGCTTCATCTCCGCCTCTCCCGACGCTGTGTGTGTGTGTCCCTCGCAACGAGTCGGCCCTCACCGCCGACGCATGGCGACCGCCCCCGACCTGCCGAAGCCGCCTCGGAGGATCGAATCTGTCACCCCGGATTTTTTGCCTTTTTTTCCCCCCCTGGATGTCCAACTTTTGAGTGTTCCCTGCAGGGAAAGAGGAGGGAAAGGAAAATGAGAGATGGAGCACAACCAATCAGGACAGTCGTGCTGCTGATAACGTGTGATGAGGAAGGGATTGATCTGCTGCTCTGGTGGGTTATTCTCCTCCATCCTCTCTGCTAGGGGCAGGGGGCGACCCAGTTCTTCTGCCGCTCAGTGGAAGCCTGCCCAGCATATAACCCTGTTTCCGTAACGACCGCGACTTTATTTCAGCAGCAGAGAAAACAGGAGCTACTGCAATGAAAACCACTGAAACCTTATGCAAAAAGCTCAAAACTGCTGTTTTTAACTGTGAATGACAACTGAAACTATTTTATCTACATTTTTTTTTCATAATTTAATTAGTCTATGATTTTTTTTCCTTGTATTTTATTTCTTTTTTATCTTGTTTGATATGTTTTTAAACTCTCTTGATTTTTCTGCAAAGCACTTTGAATTGTCTTAGACACAAAATGTGCTACACAAATAAATTTGCCTTGCCTAGAAAACTCCTGGAGTCGATTACATGAAACATGAAACATGGACAAGAAAAGTTTTTGGCAGAAAGAGAGAAGTGATAAATCGTGCAAATGGAAATTATTGAGTTTGTTTTAATTTATCATGCGATCAATCGATTTATTGATTATTGTGAAAGGCCAGGGTAGCCTGTATGTATTTAGTGCTCAGCAGCAGCATAAAAAAGTTACTATGCGACGTTATGATCCCATACACATGACGACATCATGTCCTTTACCTCAGACTCTGTTCTTTGGTGGGACTAAGATGGAGTCATCAGCAACAGACACACTAGGTGGGCTTGGTGTAAGACCAAGAATGAACAATATAGCATTGAAAGAAGCCAACGCTCACTAGCTGCGTTTCCGTCAACGTTTATTTCATGTGCAAAACAGCAAAATTCAAAATAAAGAAAAGAAAAAGAAACAAGTAGGAGAATATGAACTCTTTTCAATACCATGGTATTTAAATAAACTGGACTCTGGACTAGGGCTGTTGTAAACAAATATTTTAGTAATCGAGTAATCTATCGATTATTCTTACAATTAATCGGGTTATCGGATAATAAAAAGATAAAATAAAACATTGGTAATCTAACATAACAGCAGTGTTACTTTCGCATATGAACAAAAGTCTAATTTTTCACATTTGAGCTTCTCTAAGTTACTTTTCTGTAGTTTAGAAAATTAACCTGTAACAATAATAGCTCTCTTAGTTAACTTGAAGAAAAGTTATACAAAAATCTGAAATTAATTCAATGTAATAATATAGAGGCAGGCTAACAAATAGCCTATCTATTTGTAAGCAGACAAAAATGTCTACACTCCAGCTTTCTGTTTCTGTATTCGTCTTCAGTCAGTTTAATAGAGGAACTCTCACCTTGCACAGCCATTTATAGC
>CAEGAE010028369.1:0-61491 GCA_903067095.1 Girardinus metallicus | reverse complement strand
TGGGATGGGCATCTGCAGGGCAGCAGGAAGATAAGAGCTGTAGAGGGGGGCGGGATCCAACCCTGAGAGGAGGTCACTGGGTCTAAAGAGATATTGCATCATTTTTATTCTCGAACTTTCCAGCACCTTGGAGAATACAGCATGTTTTATGAAGATAAGACTTTTATTTAAATTAAAAAAATGGGTGGGGGGAGGGGGAATAAGTTATGTAACTCAGAAGCCATGTTGCATCAATGAGTTCTAGAATCTTCCAGAACCTTGGAGAATACTTTAAATCCATTTGCTCCTATGTGTGCAAATTGGCTAATTGAAACTGAAAAGAAGTTGTGTATGAAGTCTTGTAACTCACAGGGCATATTGCATCATTTTTATTCTCGAACTTTCCAGAACCTTGGAGAATACAAAGTGTTTTATGAAGATAAGACTTTGACTTAAATTAAAAATGGGTGGGGGGAATAAGTGATGTAACTCAGAAGCCATGTTGCATCAATGAGTTGTAGAATCTTCCAGAACCTTGGAGAATACTGTGCCTTAATAAGAGTTCTAGAATATTCCATCCCTGAGAGGAGGTCACTGGGTTTAAAGAGATCTTGCATCATTTTTATTCTCGAACTTTCCAGATCCTTGGAGAATACAGCATGTTTTATGAAGATAAGACTTAAACTTAAATCTGGAAATTGACGATAAGGATTTCATATCATGATAAGGCTCAAATTCATCAATCAAAACACATGTTCCATATGATAAAGCTCTTAATAAACAGATGTTTGATACGATAAGGCCATATATGGCCTTATAAAACAGATGTTCAACACGATAAGGCCTTATATGACGTCAATACAACAGGTGGCAGAGCCGATAGCATTGATTTTTTATTTGGGTGGGGCTTTTTGATCCATCAAACTCAATTAATAAAATTTTGTCATAAGCTTGTATCCTTATTTTTTAATGTTTTCTCCAGCAAATTAAAAAGTCAGAAAGGCTCTGCGATGTTTTTTGTTGAATAGGAAGTTGGGGGCCCGGATGAGCAGCAAGTTAAGCAAACATGGGCCGAAAATGGAGTGGGGCCGAGGGAGTCCTGTTTGGGTTTTAGAGCACAGACTTATGGGCTTATCACCTGTCCCATCTGCTGTCTTAAAGCTGCAGCTGAGCGCAGATGTCTGAAGCAGCTGCTGTCCAACCAAAGCCAAGCAGAACCACAGGTTTTAATACCAGGAAATCAAGAGGGCTGGAGTCTGTCATCAAATGTATTAAAAGTCGCTTCACACAACACGCCGACATCCCTATTGAGCAGCAAAGGTGAGAAAACACTTCATAATAGCTCAGGTGTTTGGGAGTTAACTCACTTCAGATTGAAAAATGTTCCATGTGTTAACACCTCCACCAAGCTACGTGTGATTTAACCACAGCAGTCAGAAAATGACCTCAGCACAAGTGTAAATTTATGGTAGACAAATGAGCTGCATGGCCGGGCCAGCGCTTACTGTACGGCGCGCCACATAAACAGTCGCTGCTGCAGTTTGGATGTTCTGCATGGCTTAAAATGTGGACAGAAAAGCCTCTATCTGCAAAACCCAATGTGTCGAGGAAAACAAACACTGTATATCACCCTGAACACACCATCACATGGGAACATGGGTGGGGCTAAACACGGAGAAATCTTGAAAGAATTCCTGCTAGACGGGCAGTAGTACTTGATTTTCAGACACATAGTACCTTCAGTTGTTAGAAAAATTATATATGTATAAATAATCAAACATGAGTTAAAAGAAATTTTACTTTGTAATTTTTGCCTCTGTTAAATTGGGTCTCTGTCTCTTTAAGGAACTCCTGCTCTGTCACTCCGTCTTTAGGAAGTCATTCTCCATTAACCCTTTAAAAACGTTTTTACCGGCGTTGCACTGAGAAGTAGCTCCTATAATGAGCTCAGTTAATGTGCAGTTCCACCCGGGGTTTGCCAATTGTTGTTGGCTAGTCTGGAGGAGCTGAGTGGGGGAATTGCAGGAGAGTGATGCTTGTGAGACGGATGCTAGGAAACTCCACGGAGGAGCTTCGTCATTGAAGGCGGAGCTTGGTCCCACCAGGCGTTTGCACAGCTGAATGCTTGCATGGGAGATTATTGACGACACTAAACATACAGCCAGAACCACAATAAAACGGTTCAGATTAGGGGTCTGCAACCTTTACAATCCAAAGTGCCATTTTTGTTCAAGTAAAACTTGTTGAGGGGCGTGAATGTTATACGAGCATTAAAAAAAAAGAAAAGAAAAAAGACAAATTGTTGTTTTGACAAATAACTATAATAGGAGCTTTTTGTCATTTGTAAAGAACCACCATTTTATTTCTATTTTGTGGTTTTAGAGTAAAGAAAACAAATTTTTCCATGGGAATTTTTAAAATAATATTGTGGGTAAAAACTCTTAATCTCTAATTTAATAATGAAAAATATAGTTCTAAAAATATTACTGGTACTTTTAGTAAAGTTCCATTGAGAAAAACTAGTTCAAGTACTGCATGAAAACAAACAAAAAATCCTGTTAAAACTGCTTTTGTTATTAGATCTACATTTAAAAACTGTTTTTTTTGTTGTTGTTTTTTTTTTTTTTTTGCATGGTGGAATAGTTGGCAGAACTATTGCCTTGCAGCAAGAAGGTCCTGTGTTGAAATCCCAGTCTGGGGTCTTACTGTTATTTAGAAAAGATATTTGTCTATTTGGAAAAAAGATAAACAATTCATTAAACAGATAAGCATCACTTTGAGAAATAACCCTAAAGACTTGAAGATGTACCTCCAGAGAAAGGATTCTACAAAATATTGACTCTGATTGCAAATGTTTGCCACAGTTTTAAGAGTTTTATATGATAAAAACCTTCTCCTTCCACTTCACAATATGCCCTACTTCATGTTGTTGCACATCAAATTCAGATGCACACAGATATTTAGAGTTGCAATTTGAGAAGTGTTTTCATATTGAACAGCAAGGTCGCAGTTGGTTAAGCCGCAGTTTTCAGCTGCAGTAGGGAAAATCGGGCAGGGCAGCTGTTTATCGTTTCAATGTGATGTAAAATTACAGTGGTACAGATGCACATAACTTCCTTTTGTGTGCGTGGGTGTGCGTGTGTGTGTGTGTGTGGGCGTGAAGCGCAACTGTTTGTGAGATTACCACCAGCTTTGAGGACTCAAATATTTGACATTTTTGAGGGTTAGCATTACAGCTGTGCACAACAGAGCATGCCTTTAATCAGGCGGAACTTCCATGTTTTCTTCCTCTGATCTCTTTGTAATGGCTGCAAGAAGGTCTCACTTCCTATTTTGGCGAGGGCTGCTTTGGTGAAAATCACTGGTCGCCTAATGCCACATATTGCACCTTTCAAGCAGGCCCTCAGAATAAACATAAACATGAACATAATGATGGGCGTAAATAGGGCCGCCCTGAAGCCCTGAAGTAGCTTTTCTTTTTTTTTTTGCACCTTCACTATTCCATTTATGACTTAATGTTTTTAAATACAGAGCAAATAAATAGTTTTTTTTTCCCTCAACAAATTAACACTAAAAGTACCACTGCTATTTTTTAAAACTATTTTTCTCACATCATTAAAAATTGTTTTCACAAAAAAAAAAAAAAAAATCAAACATCTTTAATGTTGATGTTTCTAGATGTGTTCTAAAACCCTCCATTAGGAGGTTATACCAGAAAAGATGATTGCTAAAGAAGCTGATTGTTCACTGACATGTTCATAGAAAGTCGAGTGGAAGGAAAACGTGAGTTAGGAAAAGGTGCACCAGCAACTGGGATAGCAGCAACTTTGAGAGGATTGTGGAGTAAAAATCCTGACCCATTCTTTACCCATTACCTCAGACCCCCACATACCATGCCTGTAAACATATTTACTGGATCTAATAGATCAAATTGATTCCAGCTATTGTAATAAATAAGTAAAACATATTTCCACATCGCTCAACAGGTGTTCTTGAACCCTTCTGATTTGCAGGCACCCCTCCACGTTCTGCTTTAAATGGGTCACCAAAGCTCTGCACTGCACTATATCATTGTTTTTAAAAACCCTTCTTTCTGCTTTTTATCCTGTTCCCTTTGCTCAAATTCAGTGAAATACTGCAATCCCACATGAATGCGCCGCAGTGCGCTGCGTGATTTATGGTCTGTCAGTGTGTACGCGGAGCAGAGTGAAAGGGAACAGCAGGAGAAAGTTAAAGTGTTGTAATCTGCTGAGTCATGATGCTTGATTGCAAACTTCTGATGCAACGCCTCGCGGCATCCGAGCTGCGAAGACGCAAATGTAGCTGACAAGGCGCGCGGCTTACCGTATGTTTCCACCCTCGCCGTGCTGCGTTCGGGGTTTGGGAGGGTGTCGTGTTTGACCACACAGGTCACACTCTGCTCGTCCTGGAGGTGGGTGGGGAAGCGCAGGATGCTGCGCAGCGTGGAGGTGCCGTTCAAGTGAGCCGCTTCGCTCTCGGTCACGGTGAAGGGGAAGTCTGACGGAGGACGACCACCGACCAGCCAGCTGATGCGGGGCGTTGGCCTGCCGCCAACAGCAGAGCACGACACCGACTGGTAGTGAGTGTCATTTATGGTCTCCGAGCTCACCGCTATCTGCACCTCAGGTTTAGCTGCGGATGTTTAGAGCTGGTTTAGCTTTAAAGCTACAGTACGTAACTTTTACTCATTTTTTTTGTTTTTTTTTTTTACATATTAGTTAAAAATGATGTCCTGTCACAACAGTGTGGTATGAAACAGATAATCTGGAAGAGAAAAAAATGAAACTTCTCCACCGCTCCCGAATGGTCCCATCGCGTGAAGCTGTTTGCCGATAGCGCCCCCCCTCGGTATACAGAGGCTACAGACCTCGAAGCAGCCAGCCTTCCCACGCCTTTTCCCTAATCCAATTAGTGTAAATTTAACCTAAAAAAAAAAAATCAAAAGAAAAAAAAAACAATAAAAAAACAAAAAAAAAAAAAAAAAAAAAAAAAAAAAACTAAACTAAATGCACAGTCCTGCTCAAAAACATCCAATCAGCTAGGAGGAAGGTCTTAGTGCTGTCAGTCATGCTAATGTATGTGCTGCTAAATGTCCTAATGGCAGAGAAACATCCTATCGGCTCCCTAGAACTGTAAAAAATTATAAAGCAACAAAAAATGCACCACTCCTGGTAAAAAGCAACCAATCAAAGCCAGAAGGGAAGTCTTGGTGCTGTCAATCAAGCTTGTGTACATGCTTCTAAAGGTTCTAATGGCAGAGAAAAATAGGGTTGGGTTCCTGTGGAGCTTGTGGCGACAGTCACTGTCTCGCCACCTGTCAAGCAAATGGCTAAATTTGTGCATGTGAAATTCTGAGCCTGGACTAGTGACACAACAGAACAAAGTTGACAACGCTAAGACCCTCCTCCTGGCTCTGATTGGCTGTTTCTGACAGAGCAGTGTGTTTGTTCATGTGACAGCAGAACAATAGGGAGAAGGCAGAGAAGCTTGATTTTTTTCACAGATTATCCGTCTTATATTCTACTGTCAGGACATAATAATAATAATTTTAAGAAACATGTAAAAACATATTTTATAAAAGTTACATACTGCAGCTTTAGAAGATGGCTTCTTAAAGTTTGTCTCATTGGGGATTTTCTTCCACTTACCAAGCACAGTTACAAAGATGATGGAAAATGAATTCTCCTCCTCTTCCTCAAAATCACAAATGTACTCTCCTTCTGCTTCCACACTGGAGACCCTCATCCTGACTGTGAGGTTGGTGAGAGAGGCCGGTTCAGAGAAGTCATCTCGGGTAAACGGCTTCTCATTTGGTCGAGAAAATCCGGCCAGTCGCTTGAATTTACTCAGAGAGTTGAGCTTGCGTTTCCACTCGGCCTTCTGGATCTGACCCGCACCCAGATATTCACATCTCAGGTAGACGTCCTCCCCCAGGACTCCAGTGACATTGTGAGCTATCACAGTGGCCGGTTCTTCACCTGAACCTGAGACACAACGCAACAACATGATCAGTCATAAGGAGAGGTCAGAAGTTCACATGAACACACCTAGAAAAGCAGAACTGTTGTTCTGATGAACGGATGTTCACTTTGCCCCATGTAAGACCTTTCAGATGTCTGTTTGATTCTCAGCAATGAAACTGTGATAGATGAGTCACACTGCTCATATTAAAGGGGTCTTTCGTTTGTTTTATCGTGATTAAAAGGTTCCAAATTGCATGTCAATAGAAACGACAATAGAAGGGCAACAGGTAGCGATTTTGGTATGAACAAAGAAATATTTTCATCATACATCATCTTAGCTTAATATTGGTAACTGCCGAATACTATGGAAACTCAAATTCCCAATGAAAATATTCAGACGTTTTTTAAAGTTTGGCAAAAAAAAAAGTGACATCTGGTGGCAAAATTGTAAACTGCAACAAGCTACACTTCAAGCTAGATTGTACGTTCTGTGATCCTCAGTCATGCTATGTGGTCTAAAGGCCCCCCACGTACTCGGACGTGTTTCACTACGCTGAGGTTCTTCGCGCAGACCCAACGCATACCTATGCGCAAAGGTACATTTGTACAGCCACATCTACCTATTCTGTGTCACCCGATACACTGAACAGCGTTCACATCAAACTGTTTTGTAGGCGACCCAGAGCTGATGAGGTCGAAAGTTGGCACAACTAGTTGCAAGGATGTGCATCAGCTAGGCTGTCACCTTGTGCTGCACTAACAGGTGTGCAGCCGCTGCCCTGGTGGAGAAGAAATGGAGTTAGGCACCCAACCAGCTCATCAAAATTGGTTTGTAGGAATTTGTCACAAGAAATGTAAGAAACTGGTAAGCTGTGCAGACAGTCCTCACAGAATACAATACATCGTGAAGCGGTGGTGAATGCTGTTGAAACTACAACCATCCATCAGCCAACAGTGCAACAGGTGGTTACCATGGAGACTGAAAAGCAGTCAACAGACCTTATGACTGATTTGAGAGTCAAACTGATCTCTTAGGATGCTCCTCCACCAAAAAGGTTGTTCAGCTACGTGAAACAAAAGTCAACTTAACCTGTTTCGTTCTTCTCCTGCAGACCAGTAATGAGTGTCATGTCAATACCCCAACAGAAATGCATCCAACATGTGAAGATGGTCAAAGTACTATAAATATCTGCTCTAAGTTGGCTGGCAGTTCTTTCTCCAGCTGGCTGAGAGTCTGTAGAAGTTCAACTTGTGTCTGTCAACACTAAAGAGGCTGCAGACAAGAAATTGACTTTGTTGCGCTCCGCGTTTGATGAATGCCGCCTGGTCTTTGCGGTGTGTATGTAACCGAGGAGTCCATTAAGTTAATGAAAACAATTCAGAAGTTATGATGGGTTTGTATCCAGACAACAAACAGCATGTTTTTTCCTGCACAAATCAGGGGACTTTTCAAAGGAAAGACCCCTTAAAATACACTTAGAGTGTTTCCTGCATAGCTAACTCAGGTCACTACTCCACTTCCTCTGCCAACTTCATCAAAGGTGCGCTTAAGGACACCATTTATTTGACCCGTCAGCGGAAGCCAAGAGCTTCTCCTCTGGGTTTATATTCACGGCGAGGAAAATGATGACAGCTTGGTGCTGCACAGTGTCACGGCAAACCCAAAGAACGCATCCAGCTCTTTTGCAACTGAAATGCAGCTGGGCTCACTGTATATCACAGCAAATGGAAACAATGTGGAGGGCTTCCAAAGCCTTTGAGACGGGGAAAAATAAATAAATACGCTCCATCACTTCAGTAACGCCTTCTGGGTCCATTTGCCCTTGCAGGTTATTGCCAAAATAAATGTCAGCCAAGAATGGAAAAGCTGCGCCTTCAGGACACAAACAAGGTAATAACTGAGAAAACGAGAAAAAAAAAACATGCATTCATTTAGTGCATCATATTTCTTAAAGCCCGGGGGGTTCTTCCTTTTTCTCACAAATTCAACAGCGACAATTCACAGCAAGTCTTCGTCCTGCAGGCTGGGGATGTGGTAAATAAATAAAGTCTTTCAGCGGAGGCATACAGAGCTCTTCCTCACAATTAAAACTTTCATCTCAGAAACTTTGTAGAAGCAAAAAAAAAAAAAAAAGACAGCACATGCCCAGGGTCGCAGAGGGTTTTCCCCTTACACCGAGAAAAACGCACCTTAACACCCCTCGTATATTACTTTTAATAGGCTGTAAAGAAATTACTGAGGTTTTTAGGTGAAACAGCTGATCAATAACAATAAACTTCCCCCCGCCCCTCGCTGGCAGAGTGACAATGCAGGCATGCCAGCAAGAAAATATGGCAGAAATAGTTCCATGTGCAGTTAATCATTTGATTTTTATAGGCTGCACGCATTTATAATTTAACTGATCATTTTGGAAAAGCCAAAGCAGCACCCAGAATATAAATCCCACAGGTTAAATAAGACCTGAAGGTCCAGTAAAATAAGCCCATAAACAGCCGACAGCCGCAGATGGGCTGTAACCCTGCAGACTTACCCTGAATTTCCAAGGAATGTGCAACATTTTGGACGAGAGCCAGAATCAACAGCACTGAGCATCCCATGATGGTGTCATTTAACAACCCAGAGTTAGATGCACTAACTGTGTAGGAGGCACCGGGGTATTTAAAGTGTGTGTTTCTGTGGTTCATGGTTATAGGTACACACCCTTTACAGCTGATACCGAAGCGTGTGCCTGGTTCATTTACCCAACCACATATTGTGTGTGTGCACACACACACACACACACACACACCCCAACAGCTGTGTGTAGAGCAACTTCTTCTTTTTTTTGTCGTTTTCCTTTCTCAAATAATGCTTCAGCAAAGCTTTGCATGTCTCATGATTTTTTTACATCTCAGATGCCCTGTGTGTGTTTTCTTTTTTTTTTCAGCACATCTACTTGCAGGATGAGACTGCTGGGAAGGGAAGGGGGCAAAGCCATGTATCATTCATACCATCCCGTCCCTGTGGGGTAACCTCAGAGACGGCCAGTCTGACTGCTTCTGCTTCTGCCCGAGCACTGGGGGGAAATCAGTCACTCCAGGTTATTGTTTTATGACACAATGTTTCCTTAATTCACTCTGGATTCGCTCTTTCAGACAGATTATTTGCTCGAGTTGTCGCCGTTTTATGGAGAGCATGCAATATGGATGAGCGAGGCAGCTACATGTTGTGCAGTGCAAAGTTTTAGACCGTGTGCCATCTTTTCAGCTTTAGTGTTGAGTCATTCAAACCGCTACGGTGAATGTGACCACCTAATATATATACATACAAAAATGCTGCCAACACATTTTTTATTGTGCGGTTGGTAACGGTTTTTTGAATGATCTCTTCTGAAACCAGCAGGCACAGCGAGATAACTTGAAGCATGTGAAACTGGGTTTCACAAAAAAGGAAATACTACGACTTGCACACTTGCAGCGCACACACGTTCGCAACGAGATGAGTTTCCATGACTTCAGAGGGCATCGCATTAAGTCGAGTTTATTAGTCTAGCTCATTTCTGCAACAAGGCAGCTCAAAGTGCTTTACATCATAAAAACACAATACAGCAACCAATTATGAGACGAGCAATAAATATTACATTTTGCCAAATGCCATCATCAAGAAAATACACAAATATATTAATCAACGTTCCAGTTACTATGAATAAAAGGCAACTTCAAACAAGTGGGTTTTTAGCCTTGATTTAAAGGCACTCAGTGTTTCAGCTGTTTTACAGTTTTCTGGAAGTTTGTTCCAGATTTGTGGTGCACAGAAGCTGAATGCTGCTTCTCCATGTTTGGTTCTGGGGATGCAGAGCAGAATCTGAACCAGAACCAGACGATCTGAGAGGTCAGGAAGGTTGATACAATGACAACGTGCTGTTAGTTTGGTGCTTAGTTATTTAGTGATTTGCGAATGAACAACGGTATTTTCAAGTCTATTCTCTGAGCCAGTGGAAGGACTTTAGAACTGGTGTGATGTGCTCCATCTTCCCAGTTTTAGTGAGAACGAGAGCAGCAACAAATCAATGCATGATAAACATGTGGCTGAGTGTCTTTAGATCTTACTGCGGCGTTAGTCCTTTAATCCTAGAAATGTTCTTCAGGTGATAGAAGGCCGACTTTGTAACTGCCTTTATGTGTGAAAATTCAGGACATTACAACATTTTAAACTCCGCTTCAAACTTACATCAAATTCAACTTGTAACCTCCATATGATTGTAACTTTGTTTTGTCTTTCAAAAAGAGACCACACCAACATGCAAGACTTCACATGAGCCTTTTTGTTGTACCTGAAACTTAAAGCCTCCTGAATACGACTTAAAAAAGGTTAGACGGATGTTTCGTCCAGATTTTATCCTTTTGTTTTCAGAGAACCTTATTGAACAACAACATGAAGACCCAAAGATACACCAGACAAGATCAGTTATAAAGTTGCGGAGACATTTTAGGCACAGTTTAGAAAACAAGTTAGCTGTTTATTCGGTCGTCTGTAAATCAAAAGACTGACAAAAATGCAAAAACACGGTCAATTAAGCATTAATCAGAGAAGTGCCCAAGAGATCCCAGATAACTCTGGAGAAGATGCAGAGATTTATCTCAAGAAGAAAATGTAAAAAAAAAAAAAAAAAGCATGTACAACACACGACAGCAGATGTGGTGAAAGGCTCTGGTTAAATGAACCCAAAGCCAAAGGTTTGTTCACTCTGACCATTCTCCTGGTTGGAAACATGGTAGTGGCTGCATCATGCTGTGGGGATGTTTTTTTTAACAGGGAGACAGAAGCTGTTCAAAGCTGATAGCGAGATGGGTGGAGCTAAATTCAATCTAAGAAGAACAGACAGAACTAAACTCGACAGGATCAAACCGATCAACGCATATTCACATGTCGGAATGGACCAGTCAAAGTCCAGACTCCATTCATTGGGACCGAGTATCAGGTTATTCAGCAAAAACAAGTCATCAGATTTCAGTTTCCAGATGTGCCAAACCTCAAGGGACTTGTAAACACAACTTTGGTGAAACATAGACCTACTAAATATTGACTCAGGCAAGATGAAGAAAACACAAACAACATTTTTACATCTTTATTGGTAATAAACGCTAAAAAAAAAAAAAAAGAATCATCCTTGTTCAGTTGGTAATTATGTGGCACATAAATACTTTGAAGTCCGTGGTTAGGATTTGACAAAACTGGGAAAAGTTGAAGGAGTATAAATACATTTTGAAGGCATTCTGAATCTAACGGGCATTAAACGATTTTGCATGCAACATTAACCTTCTTATTACTTTGTGTTCCTTTTGCTCCAATTTATTCACTGACTGTTTGGGATTGAACCTCCGGAAGGTAAAACTCAGAGCAAAAAAAAATCACATGCATCGTTGAACTCTGAGGGCAAGTTATTGACACGTCTGTCTCTTCGCATCCTGCGGACCCAGACACGCACTTAATACTTCCTGCTAATCAAATTACCTGATGTGGTCAGTCCCAGTGGGTGGGTGGAGGCTGGAAATTTTGGAGCGTCTGGAAATTTTCAATCTTCTCCGGGTGTATCACTTGCAGACTTTGAGCTGATTCGTTTTACATGACAATGAAATGTTAACATTTCCCTGACAAGGTATTTATAGTTTTCACAGATGTGTAACAGGCTCTGCTTTTGCAATGCTTCCTCGCTCTTTTATCATTTTTCTATGTAGATGCACACCTGGAAATATCTGGAAGAAAAACAAAAAACAGGTCAGCGATCAGGCAGTAATAACTCGTGTACTCGTTCCTGTAAGGGCCCTGCTCTTTAACCTCGTTAGCATTCGTAACCTTATCTCTCAGTGGAGGAGGAAAATCTCTGATCGTCTGCACTGTCTCTGCCAGCTGTTGCTCATTTAGAGCAGAGCTGTTGCTTAAAAAGTCTAATTCTCCTACACACACACACACACACGCACCCCCACATATCTCTTCAAACGCTGAAGAGATACAACTCTGACTCTCAGCCTGATTGATTTGACACCCTCAATCCGAATCACATACCAGGGCTGGCCTGTGACTCTGCTGGCATCCGTGCACCAAACAAAAGGAGCAGAAATCCAAAAATAAGCACAAATTGTGTGCCTTCTTCTGCAGAGAGCGTGAACAAAATACAGCCCAACCGTTTCCAGCAGATTCATTCTGGTTTCCAGCTGCAGGTGAGTAAAAATAGGCAACTTTCAATGGACTCTGTGTGCAAAATTTGATGCTAGACAAGTTGCTGGGAACACACGTATGTTAGCTGACGTCATGATCACGATAGACTCAAATGTTTGAGATAGTTTCAGGCAATGATAGACAATGGAGAACCCGTTCTCTCTCAGCCAACACGTCTTATTTGGGCATGTTATAGTTTTCACATCATTGCAATTGTGGTGGAACTCAAATAAAATATATAATAGAGTTAAGTTCAGGGCCTGTACTTAAATAATTTAACTAATCACATTTGAATTGAAAACCATGAACAAAATAAGCAATATTTCTAATTTAAAACCCATTTGATAGCTAAATTATTGAATAAATAGACATTTAAACTCTATTTAAATGTCTATTTTATTGTTTTTAATCTGTGACTTAGGTTATTCAACCATTAGATTGGTGCAAAGTGCTGTTATACCCTAGTGTTTCCGGAGCCCCCGATCTTTCATGGAACTTCTCTAAAACTAGGAACTGTGGATGCTGACATTAGCTGCGGGGACGTCTGTGCTGCTGCAACCTGTGTATCATTGAGATGCTAATTTAGGCTTGAACAGCTTCGCCAATTAGCCAACCGCTTTTTCCACAACAATTGTCTTTTCCAGTGTTCCATCAGATCATTTTTTGAAGCAGAAATTAACGCCTGCTCATTGGGCCAAGAGAAGCGGGTTTGTCATCCATCACTGTTTGTGATTGTTGGTTGTGCATCAGATAAAAGGGCCTACTGGAAACGCAAATCTAAGGGTAAAAAAAAATGCAATTAAAATCCAATTAATCAATACTAACACATTGAAGCCCAGGCCCTGCTCCTTACATGATTAGAACATATTTTGAAAAGTTGAATTAAATTTCACTACTCAAGAATCAAGAACAAAGACAAAACTTGTCTGACAACATGAAGGAGAGTAAAAGATTAAAAGAATATACATTAGGAAATGACTTAAGTAAATTCAAGAAAGGTGAGAATCTAAGTCATTGGTATCAATAAACCTTGAAAGGGTGACAAAACTATGTTTAGACTTTGGTACATCAGGGAACCAAATTAAAGAAACCTAGAATATACTGAATCTTCCCAGACGTGACCAACCTAAAATTACTCCAACAGTGTCCCAACGACTCAACCAGGCAACCCAGAATAACATCTAAAGCACTGCAGGTCTAATTTGCCTTAGTTACGGTTAATTTTCCTGAGTCATTCGATAAAAATAGATAGGACAAAAATGACATCCAATCAAGAGCTTCGAGTTTAAAAAAAAAAAAAAGATCTGCTGAGCACAAAGGCCCAGCTCCCAGTTCTTACGTTTCAATTACTTAAACAAGAGCTCCTAACTCAAGATGTTCAAAATTCTCCACGTCGGTGTGCCTCTCACAGCCCATCGTCCGCTTTAAGAAGTATCTGTGTCTGAGTGACACTTGTGCAAAGAACACAACACGTCTTCAGATCCAAAAACTAAACAGCTACAGTAAGAGCATCAAACTTATGATTTAGACTGTGTTTCTGTGTCCTGCACCATTGCTCCCATCCGCTCATCAGTAACCTCTTGTTTGTGACGGACGCTTTTGACAGTTTGCCAGATCGCTCGGCTGACTGCGCTTTCTGTGGAGGCAGGTACAACCCTGTACAGAGACCACAGAACCAGCTAGCACACAAAAAAAGAAAACAACACCTTTCAGTGCACGGTGCATCCTCCTGCAGCAGTTCAGACATTAGTCCCATCATGAACAAAGAGCACTCAGGACTCAGTCAATGTCCTCGTCTCATTTTTAGGGCCACATAATGGTCAGCGGTGCATTTACCATCTCCTATAACATGATATAGATGCCTGGATGTTCGTATAAATATTTATGACTTGTAGTCTAACCTTTTAAAGCCATGTTGCTACTGGAGACTAAAGTATTCAGAGAAATGTGCTGTGATTCTTTATGAATCACTGTGCTCTATGAGGAAGTTTTTATCTGTTGGCAGCTTAAGGTGACTCATTTTGAAATGCTGGTATACTTTCTTACAACTGACAGGAAGTACCCGCAGCTTATTATGCAAACTGACACTGATGCAGACATGATACAGAAACTTTTGCACAATGAAACAGTTTGCAAAGACAGAAACATCATAACTTCTTCCACCAATTTCCTCTTTTTTTTGTTTTTAATGCCCCCAAGGGATTCCTCAGGCAGAGGAAGTTATAAAATGGACTGGTCACTGAGTGCCTAATGGTTATTAAGGTGGTGGAAATTACTCAAACAGTGATCCGGAAGTTCCAAGCAAGAGGAGTCTAATGTTCAGTTCATGGGCCATTTATGTGTTTCAACAGTTGAGGCCAGACCGCTGAGTGCTTAATGGTTATTTAGTTGATGGAAATTACTTAAACACACTCAAGTGGAGCGAAGACGCATTTCTGGTCTCACTCCATCAAATACGGTTTGATGGAGTGAGAGGGAGAAAGAGCACTCATGATAAATGATGATTCTTCTTCTTCAGATGGATTTCAGGGTAGCGTATCTCTGCGTTTTGACGCAAAAATCAGGAGAGAAAAAAAGAAAACGAAACCCAAATCGTGGCTGGTACGATCAGCCTTCTGTGGCTCATTTCTTTTTCTTGTGCGAGATTTTATTCCTGGGACGAAAGAGGGAGGCGACTGGCGTAGCATCAAGTGAGATTGCTAGTGAAATAGGCAGCAGATGGTTCTGGTTCATCTGCTGCGGGTTGTTTGGTAACCCGCTGGTCACGCCTGGGCCTGCAGACCGGTCCTGGCACCAGTCGTCCTACGGAGCAGCCAGCAGGCAGAGAGTCTGTGCTGAGGAAACCTCCACAACGCCATGCAGAGGACAGACGGACTTACTGACGCGCTCTGGAAGAATCAATGGGTTTTATGGTTGAGGGAAATCAATACGCGGTGCCTTGCAAAAGGCACCTCTTAGTTTTATAACAAGACAAAGTAATATACTGAAGTGAAACTTCTGCTCCCGTCTCAAACCTTTGACTCGCCAAAGGTTTGAGCTCCAACCATAATTTCATCAACTCTCATGTGTTCAATGTGTTAATTTTTCATCAAGCCTAGCATTTTGCATGCTGTTTTAGTCTAATCTTACTAGAACTGTTTGCTACATGCTCTATGTGGCAAACCACAAACAGGGTGACTTATGGTTTTCTTATCGCTACTTTTCTGTAAAGATTAGATTTGTTGAGTCCTGATGACAGATATTCCCAAGTGAACTGAAGAACTCAACAGCACCTTTCCAGTTACCGTGGGCCTCTTGGCTTCTTTCTGATGAATGCTCTCTTCGACCAGTTCAGGTAGATGGAAAAAAACCCTTTTCCACACAAGTCACATTTACCCACAGCTTTGTGTTGATCTTAAAGTAGTGGTATTATGTGAAATTGACTTTTTTGAGGTTAATACAGGGTGGGCCATGAGTTTCCATACG
The DNA here is from genome assembly GCA_903067095.1 of Girardinus metallicus. Taxonomy (NCBI): domain Eukaryota; kingdom Metazoa; phylum Chordata; class Actinopteri; order Cyprinodontiformes; family Poeciliidae; genus Girardinus; species Girardinus metallicus. The sequence goes on along the minus strand of CAEGAE010028369.1, from coordinate 45,864 downwards.
TAGGAGAATGTGAAATATTTCTTTTATATTTCAGATACCCAAGAAGATGCGTTTGACAATAGAGCAAAGAATTGAAATTATACTGATGGCTGAATCGGGAATCAGTCGCATGGTTGCACGAAACTTTAACAGAAAAAATGGAACGAGCGTCACACACACGACACAGTAGCACAACTTATTTGCAAGTTTCAAAAAACTGTAAATGTTGCAGATGAACCACAAAGTTGTCCAAGATGTGCAGCAATTACACAGAGTCCCACAAAAATAAAAACGGTTGTCCAATATAAAAAACTTGTGGCCCACTGTGTATATCAAAAACATATGTGGAGCGTTACTTAGATTCATTCATGAATGAGAAACCATTAGGAGGTACCTAAACACCTGCTTTCACAAAGCTCTGCCCATTACAACAAAGCCCCGCCCATTACAACAAAGCTCCGCCCATTCCCTTGGAGCTGCAGTCCACAGCTAAGCTTCCAGCTCACCAAGCAGTTCTCTCCCTCAACTTCTCCACTCAGCTCCACCAGACTAGCGGCAGCAGCAATTAGCAAACGCCTGTTGGAACTGAGAGCCTGGTGAGCTCATCAGACGAGCTACTACTCAGTCCAATGCTCCTAAGAATGCTTTGTTGCGAAAGTGGTGGAAAAAGTAGGAACTTCTTAAAGAGACAGATGACCAATTTCTAGGCGTCAAAATGTCTTTCGATGCATATTTGACATATGCAGCATTTTTATAACAGCTGAAGGTAACATTTACTTAATTGTGCTATAAATACATTGAATATCATCAGGTTATGTGAAAAATTCAAAAGAATCCTTCAGAAAGTCCCCTGCAAATGGAAGGAACGACGTTTTTAGCGTTTGTGTTCACAATGAAACTTGTTAAAGTAGCTCCGTTTGAATTCCGCGCACCAACCCTGTTCTGAAAAACCCAAACCACGAGGCTGTCGTTGCTGCAGAACCAGAGGGACACACCTCATTAACCACATCCGAACATGACCATGTGACAGGGTTGTGCAGGCTGGGCTGCCGAGGCTTTTTTTTATTGTTAAAAATAATCTACTTTTTACCCTTCTAGTTGTTCACAAAATGCAAAAATGTTCAAGTAATTCATTCAGTGACCATATGAGAAGAAATGTGCTTTGGTGCAACAAAACACAAGTTTATCAGATGTGGAAGGAGGTGGAAATTAGAGTGGAAAAGACATCGAGAGTACTAAGTTGCTGCAGTAACAAAAATACCACCTAACCGCAACAATCTGAGTTTTATTCTGCCTGGAAATGTTTGTTCCACCTCATCTCTTTTGTTACTCATAGTTTCTATCTGATTATCTCTTTTTCTTTTTTTTCGGCATTATCAGGTCTGACCTGATAGGTGTATCACAAAATATCTAAAAAATACCTCACTGTGTTTTTGGTAAATAATTTTCCATGTTCCCACATGTTTTTTAGCAACAAGAGAGCTGGGTTGTTGTTGTTTTTTCTCCCTCTTTTTCAAATAACGAATCCTCCACAAATTAGTGGCTCAGCACAGAAACAGCAGACAGACACAATTAGCGAGAGTACTGCAGGATTTAGTAGCCAAAGAGTCAGAAGGCTCCCCCAGGAGTTGAGCGAGGCCAGAACGGAGCAGCAGGAGAGGAGAATATTGGAAACGTGTCCGCAGATGGATGCAAATGTTGCTCCGGTGGATGTGTGAGTAAGCAACTGTTTACAGCTTTGAAAGGTGATGATTAGCAGTGGAGGAAACATTTGAATTACCGAGGGCCAGACGTCCCCAGAGCGACGCATTTCATATCGGAGCTCCAATCTCCCAACATTTTGACCTGACGATTCGAGGTGTTTGGAGCACAAAAACAGCTTTAAATTCACCGGGGAAAAAAAAGAAAGAAAAAAAAAAAAGGCAGAAGAGAAGAAGGTGTTGTGAATATCTCCTGCAGTTTAAAGTCCCACCTTTAAGGGTGGAGCTGAGAAGCCACGTTGAGGAGGTTCAGTTATACTAAATTTAGAGCTCCACAATCTTCCTACAGGGCTGTGCTGAGGTTTGGCTGTTTTTATCTGCGCTTCAGAACCAGATGTGTGAAAAAGAAACAAACAAAAAAAAAAGCAGCAGTAAATATGGTTTTGTTTTTATCTTTAAAGGCCTTTGTCTCATGATGACCTGCTCCACCCATCTCATAGAGCCTCCACCACGGCTGTAGTAAACCACTGAAACCATCCCACCTCATGGCGTTTCTGTCTTGTCCTTCAGTAAAAGTCAAAGCACACTGGAGAAAAACACAGCAGCTGCTTCTGCTTTTTGTTTATTATTTAGGTTCACTGACGTTACAAGAGGCAGAATAATGAATTGATCAGTCAGTGGCGCCACCAAGAGGTGGCCAGGTGCGGCCCAACCCTGTAATTTTGTCCAAATTGATTTCAATTCAAAAGTGCTTCATTTGTCCCAAAAGGAAATTAAATGTTGACAAAACTCATATCTTCATTTTAAAAAAGAGTTGTTTGGAATAGTGAGGATGTGTGCAGGAAGGCGCTCCAGCAGCAGTCAGTTTTGCAAAAAATGCGTGGAGGCCTCTGACTGAAGACTCTTGCTGCTCAGCATCTGTGCCATTCTGCAGCACAATCAAGTAACTATGTCGCCTTCAGTTGCTATAAAATGCTGTGTACGTCAAATAAATTTGGCTTTGTAATTGAACTTGGGCCTCTTTCTCTTTAAAAACTCCTGCTCTTCCTGAAACTCCACCTTCAGGAAGTCATCACAACATGGCTCCTCTATTAACCCTTTAACAGAGGGTTGATAGAGGAGCTCAGCTGAGAAATGCAACGCTGAACTACTTGTCAGTGTTGCTCTGAGACGTAGCTCCTACAATGAGCTCAAGCAGATGCTCAGTTCCACCAGGTGTTTGCTAATTGCTGCTGGCTAGTCTGAAGGAGCTTGGACAGTGTAGAAATAGTGGGATGGCTAGGGCTGCTCTGTGAAGAGGGAGCTGGAGAACTGCAGCACTGAGCTTGGTCCATCCACAGGTTGCCACAGGAGACTAAAGCATTTTTCAAACATGCATGAAATAATCAAGGCAAAACTCCAGGTATGTTTTTGATGTAAAGCTCCAAAAAGTCAACTTTGCTTAATTCTGTCCCTTAAAAGTCACTTTTAATCATATTTCTGTTTGGCAAGAAAGCTGACTCACCTCACTGTAGCCAAATCTATCTGATGCTATAAATAAAGTTGATTGACATCATGAGTTGTTGGCAAGGACTGCTAATCCCTTTCATTTGCTTTTGCTGCCACTCTTTAAATCTTCTTTGTCTGGTTAGAAAACCAGGCAGAGATGTTGGAGTCTGGAATATGATTTTTGTGCTTTATGATTGATGGAAGAAATGATGATCCTTCCCTTTCTGCTCTTTGGTCGTCCATGAATTTTAATTTTTAGCCTCTCTGGGATTTGGGGTTGCTGTTTAGGCATTATTGGAGTTTTTAAGATGTTATAATTTTATTCCTTCATCAAAAAAACACCTGGAGTGTTGCCTTGATTCTCTCATGAATGTTTGAAGAAGCTTTGAATCTCCCATGGCAACCATTGGGGGGAGCCTAAACGCTTGCTCTCACAAAGGTCCGCCTACTTCCACAAAACATCTGCTGGAACTGCAGGTCTGCTGAGCTCATAATACGAACCACTTCTCAGCCCAGCGTTCCTAAGAACAGTTGTAAATGGCATAATGAGAAGCATTGTGGTGTTGAAAGAGTCGGAATGTGCAGGAGCTTCTAAAAGAGACAGAGGCCCAATTTCAAGCCATCAAATTTAGAAGTAAAATTTCTTTTAAGTTATGTTTGGCATATGCACCTTTATTTTGTGGACAGAAACTCCTTTAGGATTCCTTCAAGATTCCTGCATCAACAGCAATAGAAACAAACAAAACAGAAGAAAAAAAAAACCCAACAACTTTCCTGCAAACCTTGGAGATCTGTTCCCCACGAAGCCTTTAACAGATCACAAACTCCGTCTCCTTGGAAGCAAAATATTGAGTAATAAGCGGTGGCTTACAACTTAAAAGCCACGCGTCACTTTCAATTATGCCCCCCGTCTCCTGCTGATTTATTCATTTCTGTATTTATTTGCTTCAGATGTGTCCATGACAAGCCCTCGCTTTCTACCGTGGAAGATGATAAACTGCCTGTTGCGGGTGGAGGATGCCTCCTCCTGCATGGAGGCCGCAAACCAGTTAAAGATGTCGCGCTTGTTGACACCGAGCTCTTAATTAAAGCCGCGTGGGGATAACGAGAGTTCACCTCCACTCCAGCACACGCTGCACTTAAAACCCAGCTGACACCACAGAAAATTCACATGCAACCTAAGACCGGAGGGGAGAGAGAGAAGGGGGCGGACACCGGCACCAACAGTGGACGGCGGAGGAGGAAGGACAGGAGACAAATCGATGGAGCCGAATCACGCCTTGAATGTTGCCGTTCAGCTCAGCTGACGTTCGCATCGCCTGGCTTTGAGACGACGATGTTTAGATGAAGTGATGAAGCCGCTCTGACAGCAGCACCTGTTTTTCTACTCCATACCAGACCCACATTCCTCCTGCGAGTTTCAAGTTGCAGACGCAGAAGGCAAACAGTTGTATCAGGTGGGAAAGTCTGTGCAACGAACCTGATTCAAAAACGTCTGCATTATAAAAGAAATAATAATAATAATAAAAAGTCATGGCTGCCAACTATAGGGAGACCTGATAACTGGTGGGAACAAAAAGAGATCAGAGGAAGCGTCAGTGGGTTTAGTTTGGGTTTTATGTGTTTAACTTCGTGTATGTATGTTTGGACAGACGACATTAATGTTCGCTGCTGAGGTCATGAACAAGCATAAGCCTTAGCTTCAGCCTATTAACTTTTTGGTAATTTATGGGTTCGTAAAGCGGCATTTTGTTTTTGTTGTCTTTGTGTTAATTTACCAAAATAAAGTGAAACTTTCCTGAAGTCGTTTTATGTGACGACCAACGAAAAGTAGATGCGTTGAGAAACAAAAAAAGTTTTATTGCAAATGAAAATCTGAAAGGTTTTGCGTTTCAATTCAACCTCCTCAAGTTAAGATTCTCTAGAATCTTTTCTATCAGGTTTCAGATTCAGAAACTATTTTCCCTCTTTTATTCTTTAAGAAATAATTCAAGCTCACTTAGATTGGACAGAAAATGTTTCCAAATATCAACATTCAAGTTTTATCACCCTAGGGTAGGTCTGGACTTTGGTTAGGCCAGAAGTTTGCAACCTTTACAGTATTGCATAAGATTTTTTTTTTTGTTGTTGTTGTTGCAAAAAAGCTTATAATTTTAGATAAATGTACTTGTTTCCATGTTTTAATGTGTGTTAATTGTGATGTTCAGTGACAATATCCCACCACAGATGAAGTTTTTTCCACCTCATACTGGTCCCAGTTTGGTCTTTTCCTCATCTTTGCCGAGGACGTCATGGATTTTGAAGTGATGCCCAGCTGTGGATCTCTGCAGCTCCTTCTCAGTTAAAATGTGTCTCTGCTGCTCCTCTGAGTACCGTCCCCACTGCCCGGTCCGTCAGGTCACAGGTGGACAGCTGCGGCTCACTAGGTTGGCATTTGTGCCATACGTCCATCTTTACCTGATTGATCAGAGCTCCAGAAGTAGTTAGGTTCAATATTAAAATCTAACTTTTCTTTAAACCTCTCTCCAACTTTACCACTGAGCTTTTCTGACCTGCTTTTATGTTGCAGCTTTTTCTCTAACAAACCTCTCAGATCTTTGCAGCACAGCTGGATTTATGCTGAGGATAAATTACACACAGGTGAGTCTTATTTACTCTAATTACGGGACTTCCAAAGTAGAACATTTGCTCTGGTTTTCTTTATTGGTTTCAGAGTCAGGTTACATGCAAAACGATTGCAGATTCCTCGGATTTTTACCCGTTAAAATTAAAAAATCGGGTCTCATTTGTTGCCATATTTTCAATGACGCACCAATAATGACGTGTTTTATGGAAACTGATATGATCATAATTTTTGCTCCAGCAGGAAGTAAATCTAGATGTAAACAATGGCCTTTGGTGTAGCCCTGTCACAATAAGCAATAGACCAATTAATCTCCTGAGAAATTAAAACAAGCTCAATATTTTCCATTTGCATGATTTATTGTTTTTCTCTTTGGTTTCTCATGACAAATAGTCTTCAGCCTGGTCCATTGGTCTCAGCTAGCCATATTTAAAAAAAAAACTCTTTTGTTCACAGAGATTTTATAATTCGTTTTATTTGTCGTTTTGTTTACTTTTGAATATTTAAAATATTCATTTGAATTTAACTTGTATTGATCTTTGAGAATGTCGTTGGATCAGGATGTCATCACCATTATGGTGCTTGAAAATGATCTCAAACAACAATGTTATCATGTTTCGCAATAACTTCTGGGACAATTTATCGTCAAGCAAAATTAGTTATTGTGACAGGCCCAGTTGGATGAGGGGTGGAGGTCACAGTTCACCACAGGGTAATGAACACACACACATACACACAATTTAAAGAGACCAACCAACATAAGTCATTATTTTGGACTGCAGGAGGAAGTCTGGGTACCCGGAGAAAGCCCATGAGAGAACAAACAAACTCCACGCAGGAAAAGTCCAAGCGGGATTTGAACCCACAACTTTCTGTGTCACCACCCATCACATGTCACCCAGAGAAAGATGATGTTCAATCGTGTTGTGAGGAGAATCTTCCTAGAGCGGTCCATCTGTATGAATGCAGCATGGAAGTTTGTCTTGAGAACTAAGAAGGATAAACGAGCCACAGGAATCCCCACGGCGGCCGTTGTGAACGCAGTGACCGTTCAGCCAGCACATTCCTGCAGCACGCCGTCCTGCGTCTCCTGCAGCTCCGACTGAACGCTAAATGACTTTTCCCACACCAGGAAATGATGATGGACAGAAAGTGTCGGCGCAGCCTCATCAGCACACATTGTTCCAGACCAGAACAAGGAAGGAAGAGGCTTAATTGTCCCCCGGTGACCAGCACTCTCTCTCTGAATCTGGCACCGACACACACACACACACACCCACGCACACCCACACGTGCACCCAGGCTGACCTTCATCATACCTTCACTGACTCAGCATTTGCTCCTTGATGCTGAGTGATTATTCTGCTGTGAGCAGCTGCCAGTGGGTGTGAACGGAATTTTTTTATTCTATTTTTTTTTTTTAAACCGACATGTCGTCTTGCTGCTCGAGCTCCTAAATCTGAAGCTCGTGGCCCAAACCATCTGATGTTAATGATCTAACAGGTAAATGTTTATGATGAGAAATCAGAGTCGCCGTATATGTTTACTGCAGTGGCAAAGCCTCGATTTAGAATCTGGTCTTGGCTGAGTTCTGCTCCAGAGTCGGAGGCTGCCAGAAAGTTTATGATCATGAAATTAGTTAGATTGAAGCAGATGAGCTGCTGGGAGAGGGTGGGGGAGGATAGATGGGGGGTTTATTGATAGGAGTGTGATTTAATTCATTAAATGTTCAGTGTATCTGTCACACAGTCCTTTCCTTTTATTTATTATTATGACATCTGATTGTTATGAACCCCGAGGAGGTTATTCGGACCTCAAAGAAAATGCGATCCAGGAAGTAAGTTTAATATCTGATGGTCAAGTTTCAGGCAGGACTGCATGAAACTGATCTGAGATAAGGAAACAGAGGTCAACTGTAGGTTTCATATTTTCTGTATTAAATGTCGGCAACAATATGTCACCGCTGTGTAGCTTTAAATATTACTTCAAGTTTGTCATTCAGATTTGCAGCCAGATTTAAGCAGAGGGGCTTTTTTTTTTTAAAAAAAAAAAACTTTAATATTTTTCCAGTTCCTCACATGTTTGACTGACACTTCTTTCCAGAATTGCTTCAGGCTATTGAATTGTGAGATTTGTTTTCACACCTGATAGTACAGGAGACCAAAAGTTGCAACATTTTAGCTGGTGTGGTTCTCTTTCAATCTGCACTGCGCTTGAAAAACTTGTTCCCCCTCCTCGCCTGTGGTGGCGCTGTAGCAAGAACCAGTAAAGGAAGCAACACAAAAAACCTCTCAAGAAGACATTGAGCGCTACTTCTTCTTCACAAAATGTTACTAAAAATAGAGTGGTAGATTTTAGCAGCTGTTGGATTTCTCTTTGGTAAACGATCGTTTCTCCAGCTAGCAATAGATTAGCATGTTTGTTTTGGTTGTATTTACCCAGAATGCCTTGCATTATGGTTTGCTTCCTGCTTTTGTAGCGTTCCCTGGTCCACTTGGTGTTTAAACAAGCGTCTGAACCTCGCCAGGTCTTCGAGCAGCTAGTCCAGGAAGTGACCAGATGTTTTTCTTAACGATGCATTTAGCCAAAATTGAAAGACTTTCTAGAACGTGGGTCGTGAAAACGTGGGCAAATTTCTACGGTGATAATAGTTTTACTAATTGACTAGTTTTTCTGCTTTAAGCATTTCTGAAGTTGGGGTGAATTTCTCTGACTCTTTCCTCTTAAACTGAGCGGTTTTAGATTTGTTGCTGTTTGGGAACAGTTTTCAGTTTTGGCCTAGCTTTAGCCGTCAGACTGCATTCTCACATTTAACTTCAAAGTACTTTGTCAAACAGTCATGGAGTCCATGGTTGACTCAATGACTTCAATCTGCCCGGGGCTGCAGAGGCTGGGATTGAACTCTTGGGTTTTTTTGTATTCATGCATTTTTTGGCAGCTCCTGTCAGCATTACGCAGTCTGATCTTTGGAGTGAATTTTCCAGGCCGTCTCTTGGGAAGATTAGCTTCTGTCCTACATATGAATGTTTCTCACTCAGAATGATCGACATCAGCTTGACTCAAAATCCCTTCCCAGATTGATTATCTCAACATGTTTGCTACAGACCAGCAAACAATCAACAAAGCTCTGACTTTTATAAACTTCTTCACGATCCATTAACCAATCACTTGATTGGAAGCACCTGGATGCTGGTCTTTCTTCTAAATCTTAGATTTTAACCAAAACATCCTCAAAAATGATCTAATTAAACAAAAAAAAAAGTATAATATAGATGATCTGTTGGTTCAGTGTGTTTGTATTTTGTGTTTATCTTATTCCTGATTCATTTTTACGTCTAGCCTTTAGTAAGACGTTGCTGTTAAGATCCAGCAGTTTCATGTTAATTTGTTCATAATCTGATCTAGAAGAGCTGCTGTATCATTTGCCCCATCTGTCTTTATCATCAGCAGATTGTTGGTTATATTTGTCGTCTCTTTTCCTTGATTTTATTTCCTGTTATATGTGAGTTTCCAGCTGTAGATTTCGTTCACGTTCCTAACTTTGTGCAGTTTTGTTGTTTTCTCTTTAGTGATCCCGTTTTTGTCTTCCCAGCCATTTTCAGCTTATTTCTCCTTCAGGGAGGTAACGTTTCTTTGTTTCATGTCCGTCTGACTCTTTTGAGCTAATTCGGAGTCAACCTCTTAAAATCCATCCATCCATCCATTTTCACCCTTGTCCCTTAATGGGGTCGGGAGGTGCTGGTGCCTCTTCAGCAAGCGTTTCAGGTGAGAGGCGGGGTTCACCCTGGACAGGTCACCAGTTTGTTGCAGGGCAACACAGAGACAGACAGGACGAACAACCATGAACACACACTCACACCTAGGGAGAATTTAGAGAGGCCAATTAACCTGACAGTCATGTTTTTGGACTGTGGGAGGAAGCCGGAGAACCCGGAGAGAACCCACGCATGCACAGGGAGAACATGGAGACTCCACGCAGAAAGACCCTCGGCTGGGAATTGAACCCAGAGCTTCTTGCTGCAAGAACAGCTCTACCAACTGCGCCACTGTGCAGCCCACCTCTTAAGATACTTGAATAAAATACTTAAAGCCTCCCAAATATTTCCACTTGGCTGTGGTCTGAGTCACTGTGCCTTTGGTTTAGGAGGTCGGATTAATATTTAAATTTTCTTTGGAAAACTTCTAATATTTCTGCTTGGATACATTTTGGAACACTTATTTCATAAATGCACATCAAATGTTGGATGAAGAAACCATTTTTATTATTTTTTTATTTTTTTTTTATCTCCATAAACCAGTCTTCCACCCCGGTCAGGTTTTAAGTGCCTCTCAATTGAAATGTATTGAATTTGTTTCTCTTGGCCGTGTTGTGCCCTGAGATTACTTTTACAGTAGATTGGATCAGCAGATCGACAAAACTTCAACAAGCAAATGTCATTAGCGACACGCAGATGAAGGACGAACCTCGAGCCGCCCTCTGGTCCACAGCCTCGTTGAGTCAAGTCGGTTTGTGTTTGGCCCGCTGTGGGAACGAGCAGAGGGGAAATCTGTTTGAGTAGGAAGAGGGCCCGCGCATTCTGCCAAATCAAACGGAAGAAGCGGCCTCAAAATCGCTGAGTTCCCAGGCTACTTTATCACTTGGTACCTGGAAAAAAGAGAAAAGAACAGAGTCGACCGCAGATCCCCGTCGACTATCGATCCGCCGCGCTGCCCCTCCTGCTTATCTGCAAATAGCGACACGCTGACAAATCCAAGAAAACAAAGAATCAGGTTTCTTTTTCAGTCACACACACACACACACGCACGCACACGCACACACACAAAATGTGAGTTCGTAAAACGACAAAAACTAATTGGGGGGAATTGCAGAAGCCGCTTGTTTGTTTAGAAACCGTAACCAGAGGCAGCTGTGAGATAGAGCCTTCCTGCACGAAGCCGCAGCTGCTTCACCAACCAAAACACTGCCGACCGCACCGCCGTGACCTCTGACCCTGCTGGTGTCCCGCTTTACGGGAGACGCTCTTCCTTACTCGTGATTCTCTCCGCGTGTAAAATGACCGAGTCCTTTTTTTTTTTTCCCAGGAGCTCTTCGGTGACAATTACAGAAGGGAAAAAAAGTGGAGGAAAAGCGTTTAAGATTCACATTCCACTTACTAATGCTGCAGGGGGGGTTTGGAACATTTTTGTGAGTAAACTTCTTGGTCTGACTGGAGCCAGACTCAAAGAGGCCAGACGGTTTTATTGCACTGTGGGATTACGAGCTGGCTGAAATGAAAGTGTATCTTCACGGCTACCGGGCTGCTGATCCTCGGGGCCGCTGACAGGCCGGAGCGCGGCCTCTGGAGGCAGCAGCCTGGGGAGATCAATCTGCTTTTTCTTTTTACACCAGAACAAACACGGACATCAGCCGAAGGAATGATGCCCCCGTGACATTTGTTCTAACATCACCGCGGGAGACGCCCGGGTATTTGGCTAATTAGGAAGGGAAGGAGCTCCGGGTGTGCAGGGGATGTCGAGTACAAGTCAGTAGAAACTTATTTTAATTCTGGTAAAATCATGGACCGCACCGAGAGCAAGAGCAAATAAAGCGAAAAGAAAAGATGAATATTAATCCAAAACCCACTGATTTTTAGGCAAAGTGGCTCATAAGTAAAAAGGTGCTACGGCTTTATGAAATCAGTTATTGCAGAATTTAGTAATAAACGTGAGACAAAACTCATAAAGTGTAAAGCTACAAAAGATTCAAGATGATCAATGCTCATGTTATCTCTTTCTATATAAAGCCCATATCTAGGATTATGGATACACCGATATGAAAATTTGGGCCGATATCGATATCCGATATTAATATTGCTGTTATGACCAATAAAATATTTAAAGATATTATATATATTTTGCTACCCTTTGTACACCTTGAAAAAAAAACTTTGCCAAACAGATGACTTCACCACTGCTTCAGCTAAACTTCCCACAATCCTTTGGTGCATCACTATCAGCATGGTGATATTTAGTTCTTCTTTCAAAATGGGTAGTAGATCCTTTCTGGATTCGGTCTGGAATGGTGCATAAATTATTAAAGTCTTTCAGGTTGTGGGTTAAACCAAACGTGAGTCGGATACGTTTCGGCTTTTGACAGACAGATTACAAGCACAACACGCGCTAATGTCTGACTTTTGGATGTCTGACAGTTTTTGATTCGTCAACGAAAACTCACAGGCGTCTTGTCGCTTTTCCTTCACCAAAAAGCCGCGGCTTTGTCGTAAATGTCTCGTTATCGCCATCAACAAAAGAAGCGCCAACAAAATAAAATTTTAGCGTAATTTTTAACGACAACAACTCTGGATCCATCGGATCTGGGTTTCACCATTTCACGGAATATTCCTGTAAAAGACTCTGAATTTAAATACTCTGACAAAAATCACAAAGGTTTTTTTTTTTTTTTTGCTGTGAGAAACAATACTTCAGAAGAACATCAGAATTTCTGCTTTTTTCCAGGATTAAATGTTTCTTTTTAATCAGCCAAGAAAGCTGACATGGGAACGTGGAAGAGAACAATGAGGACAGCAGGGGGCTGAAAACGGAGCCTTGATGCGCTCCATAAACCCGGAAACAGTGGAAGAATAGATCCTAAACTTATTACAACTGAAACCATTTAGCCTTTAAATATAAACCGTTGTATCATCTGCATACAGGCTGACGCATCTAAAATACTTAAATAAAAACTGAACTTCAACTACAAATCTGCGACTAATTACAGTAATGACCTCATCAGCTCCTCGGCGAAGCCTTAGGTGCGTCTCTACTTTTAATCTCATAATAATCACTTCTCAGAAATTATTACTGAAGACTAATAATTACTGTTTACCTGAACAGCAAGCAGCAACACGTGACCTCACAGCAGGAGCTTCAGCCTGGATCATTAGTGCCAGTGAGTCGTGTACCTGGAAGCTTAATCTGACAGGATGGAGAAACAGATAAGAGAATCCGGCACCCTGATACCAAACCAAGAACATGGAGAGACATAATCATTTTCATTAAGCGATCATGGAGTGATGTGGAGTTTAACCAACATTAATTTTCTTCCCTCACGTTGGCAGATATGAAAATATTCTCCGTTTCCTTTGAAGCCCTCTGTGGGGGGTGTGACAGCCTCCGACTCCTGACCATCGCAGCGTGAGCGCCGAGCCGAACCAAGCTGGGTCGGGTCGAGAAGGCCAGTGTTGGGTCTCAGTAATTAAGACTTCACGCTGTTCAACTTTAGAAGCTCCTAAATGGGCCTCCCTCCCCCCGGCCTTCCTGTTCGAAGTAATTTATTTGATTTGAACCGAGTTGTGCTCCACTTCATTCTCCACTCTGGCAACACAAGCGGGTTATGAGGTGGAACAATGGAGTTCCTCTCCTCCTTTTGTCTGTTTATGGGTTTGTCCTCCGAGCCTCTGTGGCTGATGGCGGTTGTGTTTAATTAAGTCAAAAGCGCCTCAATTTTAAACATGGAAGCGGATGATTAGTAAGTCAAGCAGTCGGAAAGAGAAGACTTAAAGACAAGAAGTGAGAAAATGGGATGCTGTGATTTTTTTTTTTTTTTTTTGTTAAAACGGGTGTCACTATGTTACACTTAGCAATATAGCTAACTTCAGTGCTGACATACTTATGCAGCCATCAAGTTAATTCAGGCTGGATGATGCTCTGAACAGCCTAAAAATTCCTGCAGAGCTTCTGATGTACAACTTATCGATTTGTGGAAGTTTCCTTCAACTTCACGCTTATGCACTGCGTAAACATTTCTTTCAAATTGCATTTATGGATTATTGTGAGGGTAGCAATAATTACCGAAAAAGAATTTCATAACTGATCAATAAAGAAGATTGTGGGCCTTCATATGAAATTGCACTCTATTATGTTGCAGTGCATCATTCTGAGTTGATATGATGATTCATTTGCCGCATTAATCATCATGTCAAATCATTTTGCTGAAAATGTGATGGGAAAAAAAACAAAACCTCTGAAACTTTGGGAATTTTCTAGAAAAAAATGTCTGACTTTCAAACATCGGACATGTTGGACCTCTGTAAATTCTCTCAGTCTCAAACATTTACATTTTTTGACTTTTTCAATAGAAAATTTCCAAGATTAGTTTAGTGGCGGAAATGTACTCCTTTTTATTCTATCTACAGAGGCCCTAACACGCCGTCGTACATTACCCACCTTCGATAAAAACAAACCCAACTTCTCCTTATGAGCCAGACCGATCTCATAATGGTGCAGGCTTTTATACACGAACCAGAGCTATAAATCTAACACATAATAGCCTCGTTGATACTGTAACAAAGAGCCACATGTCCTGATTGTGAGCCCGGCTTGATGATCCATCATCCAGCCCAACAGCTGACTGAGACAAGCTCATCTGTCCCGGTCAGGAGAAGTCTCTCTGTCGGGTGGAAGACTCAGGAAATATGGGCTGAAAAATAAAGGCACCTCACACAAATCCCAGTTAAACAGATGATTAAACACTATAATGCCCAAACATGCTGACTGCTTCTCAAAAAGCTGAGGTGGCACTGGTTTAATGCAAACCATAATGGCCCCTCCTCTGCTCCAGGGACTTGGAACTAACTAGGACAGGCCTCTCTGGTGGTGGTCTGCTGGCTGTGGAGCTCTGACACCGAGACCAGCAGACAGGAGTCACATGACGGCCCCCCGGGGTCTCCTCCCTGCACCATGTAGAAACGGACCAGCGGGACCATCTGCGGCTGTCAGACTGCATCCACGCGACCCAGTCCAGCTGCTTACTGGGAGCACGCTCTGGGACCGGCCCACTGTCTGGTCAGTCGGATCAGAAGCTTCTTATTGGGCCCTGCAGGAGCCGCAGACTGACAAGAGACAGGCAGGTGAAGGAAACAGAGCATCAGAACTAAAAATAAACAACAGAGGCAGCAGAGAATAAATAACAAGCATGAAGACGGGCAGGTGGGAACTTACACCGGGAAGGGACATGCAAGCAGAAAGTCTATTTTTTATTTTTTTATTTTTTACCACAACCAGAAAGTCAAAGGGAGCCGGGCCGTCTGAGTTACTGTGGGACAGGTCATGCTCCACAAAAGATAATGTTTTCTTTAAATCTGCAGCATGCACATTTTGCAAAAATATATTTTATTCTTTATGCTCTGACAGTACAATATGGGACAGATAATCTGTGAAAAGATTGAGATCCTCCACCTCCACCAAATGCTAGAAATGCTATCTGTAGTAAAACACCGGTCCAGTCAGAAACAACCAATCAGAGTCCATGTGCTGCTCCAATGAGATTCAGGACATGATCAACAGCGTTGTGAGGCTTACCGGCTGTCCTTCACAGTTTGTACAAGACTTTTGCACAGTTCTGAATTTACATGTGCTACCAGCACTGTTTGCTTCTCATGCTGTGGCACTTTTTCCATACAGGAGTGACAGGTCAGTCAGACCAAAAGTACCTGCACTCTCTGATTGCTGGGAGATTGAGTCCACATGGTTCTCATCACTTACAAGCAGAGAAGCTGCAGAAAGGCGCAGCAGAGGGGCGTGGCCACCTGGCAGTTCGCCAGAACACTAGTAACAGCTAGCATGTTACTAGCATGTTACTAGTAACAGCTAGCGTGTTACTAGCATGTTACTAGTAACAGCTAGCGTGTTACTAGCATGTTACTAGTAACAGCTAGTGTGTTACTAGCATGTTACTAGTAACAGCTAGCATGTTACTAGTAACAGCTAGCATGTTACTAGTAACAGTTAGCATGTTACTAGCATGTTACTAGTAACAGCTAGCATGTTACTAGCATGTTACTAGTAACAGTTACTGTAGGCTTTAGTAGAAAGTTCAGTATAGTTTAGCCTCCCTAACACCAGTGAAAGGCTTTTGTAGTGTCTGTTGGAGGACGTTGAGCTTTTAAATTGTGTTTCATCATGTTAATCTAAAAACTATGTCAATATTTTCCTCTTTCATGTACCGTTACCATGGCGTCTGTTAAGAGTATTCCTTTTCTCGGAGGAGTGTATTTGAAGCAATATGTAAGAGGTTTATAATTCACAGTACTGTGGAAAATGTTGTAGTTTTATAGTTTATTAGTTTATTTAAAACAGGGACAATGTGCAAAAAACATTAATAAAAGAAGCTTTGAACCAGATTTAGATGAAGCTAGTTTCCATCTGTAGTGCCTGAGCAGCAGAGTTAATGATACAGTCTAGAAACAATATGTGAACCGTTACTGATTTCTCTTTATTAGTCCATGAGTAAATCTCTTCAATCTGACCTCTAATGTAAGCTGATTGGATGAGAGGTCAAATGCACTCAAGAGAAGTCCACCGGATGGTCATCTAATGACGGACAAAAACTACAAGAAAAAACTACAATTTTGCAATTGCCACTTCCGTTTAACAAGAAACACGATTAAAATCATAAACGAATAAGTGTGTTCAAGTAATGAGTCATTTGTTGATAAAGTCGCCATAATCTTCCAACTACTTCCTGTCATCTTTTCCTTCGTGGTTTGCGCCAGCAGTAACATCCTGTTGCAGAGATAAACCCATTTTTATGCGGCCAAAAAAAAAACAAAAAAAAAAAACAAAAAAAAAAACAAAAGCGCCAAAACTTTTTATAACAACAAAGGAAAGTTTTTCTTTTTTTTATTTTATTTTATATTCAAAATGTCACGTGGTCACGGTCGGTGAAATTTACAATTTTAAATTTGCATTTACATATACATATAATAACATTTACATTTTATTATCAGCAGCTTCGGTTGTGTTTTTGTTTTCTTTGAATAATGTTCACCAAATCCAGAACCGGCGTGGCTGAACTTCCTTTCGCGCCACAAATCTTTCAACAGTTTCCACAAAAGAATCACGCCGGTCGATTTACGGCTCTATTCACGAGCGTCTTCTTGTTTCCTTTTCCTACGTGTCCCTCGCAGACAAATTTCCCAGGGAACGCAGCATTGTTTTTTTTCTTTTTTCTTTTTCTTTTTTTTTTTGCTTTGCAGGGATTAAAATTCACTGAAGATTATATCTGCTCCAGCTCTGAGGAACAATGCAGAAGGATGTGGGGGTCCGAGTCGTCACCGCTCGGTAAGGTGACCGCCCACCCATCCCGATCAGAGCCGGTCGCGCGCCGCCAGCCCAATTAGCAGCTGATCCAACGGAGGGGGATGGGGGGGGAGGGGGGGGGTGTCTACCTGGTTACACTTTTCACTTTAATAAAGATGAATGCTAGAGCACTGGGTGTTACTGATGGTCAGACATGGATATTTTCCTTTGGTTCGTAAAAAAAAAAAAAAACAAAGAAAAGAAAGAAAATCATCCTTTTTTAATTTTATATCATATGGGGGAAAAAAAGCAACTTGCTGCTCTCAGGACTTTAGTCTGTGGAAAACCTTTTGAGTCAGCAGAGAGAAATGCACCCTACATTTTTTTTTTTTCTTTTTCCGTGGCTGCAGAGTGGGCCGGGAAGCAGCCCACAGGATCCGCTGAGTGAATGGCCTCCGGTTGAATCTGGAGCAACAATGTGGCTCATCCATGAAAACCTTCATTGTCTTTGCTGTGGGGTCTCATAGGAGACCCAGCCTGCACACAAAGGGGCTTTTTGTCACAGCACCGCAATCTCTTGTCCGTTTCTGCTCCAGACGCGTCAGATGTGCGGTGTGAAGGTGATGCTGCTAAATCTGGGTTCTTCCGAGGGGTTTTTTTTTTTTTTTGCCCTCTTAGCTTTAGCAGAAAGTAAACAAACAGCTTCCATTGTGTCTGCCATGCTGGTTGCACACACTGACTCTAACATTACAATGCAAACCTCTTTGTGCAACCACACACTTGGAGAAAAACTTCAATAGAGACCTGAAGTTTTGGGTTTTTTTTCCCCTCCATCTTTTGTTGCCGGACAAAAGAGGTAATAACTAGGTGCTTAAAAAAAACCTGATGCTCAAGTTAGTTAGAGTGTTTTATGGATGACTTTAAGGCTCACCGAGTGTAGGGTACATTTTAAAACTATTGTTCAGAGGTGAGTTTCACTTTAAAAAAAAGCTACAACTGTAATAAAAACCAAGCAGAAGTCATACATTTTGTAGGGCAAACATCTGGGTCAGAGACGTCGCCTCCTCAGCCAGAAAACACATATTTTAACTGCTTTGTTTTCCAGAGATAAACAAAATATAATACTGAACATCAAGAAGTAAACTTGTCCTAACAAAGAACTGAATGTTATGCCTTGATTTGATTTTTTTTTGTACATGGAGGCTCTTAAAACATAAACTCCAGCCACATTGTCTCTGTTCCTTGTGCACCTTCTTATTACACGTCGTTCTTCCAATTCAGCTTCCATTATTACAGGAAGAGACACTACTTTCTTTTTTAAAAAAGGTTTCGTTGGCTCTAGTGGCCTTTACTTGAAAGTAGTTTGACAGGAAACAGGGTAATGAGAGAAGGGGAAGACATGTGGCAAATGTCACCAGGCCGGGAATCGAACCTGCAGCCACCACCACAAGAACTAAGGCCTCCACACATGGGTCGTGTTTGCCCCTGTGCCACCACAGCACCCCAGTAAGAGACAGTACTCTTACAATGTCTGTTTGTGGCTTACCCTGCTGTCCATCACTGTGTTCTGGACTCCTGTCCAGTCAGCAGTCTTTCCCATGACAACATTGGCCATTAAATAACTTTTTATTAGTTGAATTTTCAGAGAAAATCAATTCTGGGTTTTCTTAGCTGTAAGCCGTGGGTGTCCAGGTCCGGTCCTGTGTGTCCTGCCAGTATTAGATGTGTCTCTGCTGCTGATTCAAATGGTCCTCAGCACATCAAAATTCTGCTGATCAACCAGCAAGCAAACTAAAACGTACAAGACACCAACTGACTTTGTACACCGGTGCTGTCAGCCATGACCATCAAAATGAACAAAAATAAATTCTTGAAATAACTCACTGTGTGTAATGAAGCTGAATAATGAGTTTCAGGGAGTTTTCTCACCTCTGTTTGATTGGGGACCAAAATTGCAACAGTTGTTACATTTTCAGCTGGTGTGGTTCTCTTCCACAGGCTCTGCGTCAAACGATCCAAACCCTTTGAAGAATCTGTTCCCGCATGACGCTACACTAAAACCACTGACAGGAACGACATACAAACCTCAGAAGAAGACACTGAGCGCAACGTCCTTGACAAAATGTAAACAAATGCAGTGGCATCAAAATTGATTGGTTGTAGGATTTTTTTATTTATTTTTTTGTTGGCACGCCACAATCCATTTCTAGCTAGTGCTAGACTTGCACATTTGTTTTGGTTGTATTTACCCAGAATGACGTGCGTTATACTTTGCCTCCTGCTTCTGGAGCTGTCTCAGGTCCGCTTGGTGTTCACATACGCATTTGAACTGCACCAGAGTTTGTTTCATCCAAACCTAGATCTAGGATTTCAGGTGGACCAGAGTTAGATTTTTTTTTTGGTCCACACCAGCGTTTGGTGCAGTCCCACCTCCCCAAACAAACCATTCTTTCTAGGCAGTCATAGTAGAGTTCGATTAAAGCGGACTAAACAAGGTTGGTGTGCATGCAGGGTGTTTTCACACCTGATAGTCCGGTAGGCCCGATTCGATTAGAGACCAAAATAGCAAGATTTGCTACATTTTCAGCTGGTGCGGTTCACATTCACACAGCACTGTGTCAAACAAACCAAACCCTTCAAAAAAGCTTATTTATCCTGTCGCCTGTGGGGGTGCTGCACCAAGAACCACTGAAGAAAATGACATGAAAAACTCTGAAGAGACAGAGCGCAACATCTTTCTTCACGAATAATTGCAGGGTTTCTCTTTTTTCATTGGCAAAACACCCTGATTCATTTCTAGCTAGAGCTAGACTCATGTATTTGTATTGGTTGTACTTTCCCAGAATCCCTGCTCTATAGTCCACTTCCCTCCTTTTAGAGCCGTCTTCCATTTGCTTGGCATTCACATGCTCATTCAAACCGCACCAGAGTTCACTTCAACTGAACCAAGATGTTTCTGAATTCAATCACTAAAATCATTCTGCGGCCTTTCGCTGTTGTTTTATTTCATTGGGTTATGCGTTGAAACAGATCCACCGAAGCCTCTGCATAAATGAGACGCTCGTCCACATAAACAGACTTCAAACCTGTGACTGGGGCTCCCTTCCCACAGGCCGCTGCCGTCCCTCAGCCTCCAATGCGTCGTACGGAGACAAAGACCAGCGGAGGCCGCGGGGGCCATGTGACAACAGGTTTGTTTTAGCTGCTCCGCACTCTCCCGCCCTCTGCGACATTTCATTACTTCCAAACCCATGAGCTCAAACAACTTGTCGCTGCAGCTCAGTCAGCAAGCGCCTTTGATGTGAACTCCCCTCTGATGCTCTGGGTCCTGTTTGGTGGCTTTAGATTTTGGAGAGGTGGACATTTGTCTCTCTTCCTCTCTCTCAATATGTGGTGTGAAGCAACATATGTGATCGACACTGCTGAGTGAAAGACTAGGGAAAAACAAGCAGTGGAGATCCGACGCCGATGTTCCCGTCTTAGGGTGGGGTCTTTAAAGGCCGCTGAAAGGACCCGCTGCTGTTTTACGAGGCCACAAAACCAAACACATTTGCTGACTGATTCATTACCTGTTAAAAAAAAAAAAGAAGAAATGCCCTCCCCCCAGCCCCCCACTCCCACTCCTTTGCAGCCATCTGCCCAAAACTTAAGAAAAAAAAGGAACAACAAGCCGTAACCCAAGCCCACCAACACGGCCTTATTTACCCATCCTGCCTGCACAAACACGCAGATGCTAACCGTGATGGATTAGGCCGGGGTTATCCCAGTTGCGGTGATAACAGAGCGAGTGTATCGGGGGCAGAGCCGCACGCTGAAGCCAGAAAAGAGGACAGATTTTTCCCCCTAGCATGCCACAAGGGATTATGTATCTGGTTTCTCCTCCTGCCTCCTAATCTGGACCGGAGGGGACGATTGTCACCTTTCCTGAGCAACCCTTTCTGACACTGTGCGCGCTGCGCCTCCAAAGCCAGGTTAACTCCGGGGATTAGGGCCGTGCACTTAAAGCAGGAGGGCCTGGATTAGGGATGCCATTGTGAATTCCTTTGTGAGTGTTCTCAGGGCGTAATTTCAGTGTGAGAAGTTCACAGTTTTGTTTCGAAAACCACAGATCTCCGAGGAGTGACAGGTGACGAGAGGGTGGGAGGGGGCGGGGCGTGGATGTGGGTGGCCGCCTTGAGTTGGAGAGCCGGTGATGAAGAGGGAGCTGATGTGGACGGGATGGAGAGCGGCGTCCGACGGGTCACTTGGCCCCAACGCAGGGTGTGAACCGTGGAAGAGGCTGGAGGTGACAGAGACCGATGCTCTCTGGATTCGGTGACTTCTACTTCAAACAAAGAGGAAGGCGCCGACTTTCTGTTTTTAATCACCATTCTGTCACCTTTTGTTCTGACCCACCAGCGGTTAGCCGTCCAGGGACAGTCCTGGTGCTTTCTTTGTTGGGAGGTAGCATCAAAACAAGTTGATTTTGTCTTTTAGACTGTTGATAAAATCACACCTCAAATCAATGCCAGTTGGTTTCCGGTTGATTGAGATTAACTCCAACATTTCCTCTGACGAATGAAGCTCAATGCTTCAGTCAGAGGATGTGCAGCCAGGATCAGGTGTTTTCTACAGGATCCGCAAATCACACAGCTGAATAAAAGCAATGAATCAAGTTTATTTGTATAGCACATCTCAGCAAACCTATTCGAAGCGTTTTCTGCTGTGAAAACATAAAAACATCATAAACAAGGTTTGGATCTCTAATCTTGCTTTTCTTGTGTATGTTGAGACTAAACATCACTGAAATGCACAAATCATGGCAACATGGAAATAATGGTTTATTTTATTAAAGGAAAGCTGGAGGTAATAACTATTGGACAAGAAACAGAAAAACTAATGTGGGAGAAAAGATTATGAACGTTTAAAATAATTATCAGCTTATTGTGTGAATGACTGAATAAACTCCAGGATCGAGGACTGTTTATGTAAAAGCAAGCAACTGGACTCAACTATCTTAGCCAGACCAGCAACATAAACAAAAAGCATTATCAGACATAAGACTGAACTGGGTGAACTGTACCAGGTGATACGAAACGCCGAGAGGAACGTTTGACTTTATGCACATTAACTCTTCGACTCACTCAGCCATAAAACAGAAATTTAACTTTGCTAACCATTAGTCTGTCACACCCAACTGAAATCAATAGTCACCAGACTGGATTAATGTTTCATCAAAGCTTTACTCTATTAAAACTCAGCATCCTTCTTCCTGTAGTGACCTGAAAAATACCTTCAGCGCTACTGGAGAGCGTGGACTGTTATTGTGATTTAAGGTCCATTCTGAAAAGGTTGTTTTTTATTTTTATTTCATTTTATTGATTAAATAATCAAGAAAATACTTTAAAACATCCAAATAAGGAGACCAAAGCACATAATAGTAAAGTCATAAGGCCGTCAGTGCCCTCAGGTTTCAGAGGGAAGTAGGTCTGTAGGTCTACTGCTTTTCAGTGGAAGGATAGCTGGTTCTAATTGCTCAGCAAATGAAGTCAAAATAGAAGAGGACGGAAAACGGAGCCTTGCAGAACCCCACGTGAAGGAGGAGCATTAAAAGAGGCAAAATTATGAATCGTGACAGTTTGTGGGGATGCTGACATCCACAGTAATTTAAATTGCCTCCTTTGTTTGATTCAAGCATCTCACACATCGCATACTATCTAAAAATGATGCGGCGTGTTCTGGCTTGTTAAAATGATAAAGATTAATCTTAATCTCAAAAACCTGTCTGTTTAGCGATGTGTCGGCACTCGCAGAGGCATTAGTCATTTTTTTTTACATGTTGGCATCAGTCCAGCAAGTAAAACTGACCCAATGTTAATAGATATGAAGACAGAGCACATCTCCCCAGTTTTAAAGTCCTTCCTGTAGCTCAGAGAATAGATTTTAAAATACTGTTAGTTCATAAATCACTGAACAGTTTAGCACAAAAATACATTTAAGATCTGCTGTTGCTGTCCAGACCTCTCATGTCTTCTGGTTCTGGTTCTGCTCTGCATCCTGACATTAAGCCTTCAAATCAAGACTGGAGGCCCACCTGCTTAGAATTGCCTTTGATTAATAACTGGAATGTTGATCAATGTGTTTGACGATGATTCATCTTAATGATGGAATTTGACAGAATATGTTTATTGCCTGTTTCAGAATTGGTTACAAAGCACTTCGAAAGGCCTTGATGAAATGTGCTGCACTAATAAACTTGACTTGACGCTGTGTTAACTGCGATCTCTATGACGGCAAGGGTTTTGATC
Organism: Girardinus metallicus; assembly: GCA_903067095.1. Lineage (NCBI taxonomy): Eukaryota > Metazoa > Chordata > Actinopteri > Cyprinodontiformes > Poeciliidae > Girardinus > Girardinus metallicus. Next base: position 22,729 of record CAEGAE010028369.1, on the reverse strand, counting down.
TGGAACACACAGGTGTGTGTTGTCAGGATGTGAAGCAGAAAAAATGCCAAGAAGGAGTTCAGTGACACAGGCCATCAACCTGGGATGGGTTATAAGGCCATTTTCAAACCCATGATGACTGAAGGTCACCGTTTTACAGTGAAGGAGAGAGAATTATGCCGGGGAAAAAAAGTGTAGGACAGCTGCCAATCTTCCCAGGAGTCGACATCCCAGCAAACACACTCCAAGGTCAAACTGCAATGATGAGAAAAGCTGGAAAACACTCCATCTCAGGTGACTCAAATAGTTTGTAACATGTAAATACTCATTACTGTAGCACATTTAGAAAAGTACTTAACATGTATAGAGTAATAGGTGAATGAATGATTAAAAAAAGGCCCTCAAAAAAGGACCGGAAAGCACATCTACAGACAAGCAATTCAAATTGATTGTTTTTTTTTTTTGATTGACTGGATAACAAAGGAAAAAGATTCACCTCGTAAACCTCAAAGTCAAACACTTACCTGAAGGGATATCGCACCTAAATCTAAACTCTATGCTCTTAAGCTCTGAGCCACTCCTTAGACACTGATAAAAGCAAATTAAAAAAAGAGATTCAAAACACGTTCTCCGAAAGCAGGACTCCAGGACACGTTGAAGTGAAACGATGACGTTTTTATTGCAAACGAAAGAACAGAAGACAAAATCTACCACCCGCTCATCTCTGATTCCTGTGAGACCTCAATCATTCGAAGAATACCGTACAAAATAATTGGTCACCAACTCTCGCGAACCGATACAAAATGCAGTGAAAACCGGGTCTCTGCCTTATTGAGAGGCAGAGACCCGCTGAAAGCTCGTAAGATAACTAATAGTCTGTGAAAATTACCGACCTCATACAAAAAAATACGATTTTTCTTCAATAATAATAATAATAAAAAAGCCAGCATATTTACAGGAAAATAATATTTTCTATGAACCTGGCTCGCCAAAATTCCCAGTGAAACATTGCTTTATTACAATTTTCCCAGTAACCAACTTGTTACATGCGTCCTTTTTAAACTGTAAGGCATGATAATAAACCTTTTGTCAACATTGCTGCCTTGGCAACAGCAAATCTTAAATATGAAAGTTGGTATATGTATTAAAAAAGGCACGTCTGCCCTCTTTCGAATAATAATAACAATCTTTACATTAATGCTTTCAGTATCTGTCAGCTTTTAAAGTTTCTGTGCATTGCTCAGCCCATTTAAGGCACCAGCTATTCAGTAGGGGAGTCCAGAACAAACCCAGAGCTACAGAGAACAACTAATCCCACGCTAATACCAGACGTAATATGTACATGTCATATAAACATTAGTGATGGAACTGGCAGCAAATAGCTGCACGCGCAACCAGTTGGTGAGCAAGAAACCGAAATACACAAAATAGGTCAAACAAAAAAAAAACTTAAAAATAAAAATCATCCATTAAATCAGTGTTACTTTAAAACCCAAACCGAGGCTGAAGGGTATAAAAGCTGATTAAAAAGCTGAAGGTTTTGAGGTGAGGACGGCTCCTTCCATGTGGGGCCGCAATGGCAGATGTGTGGCGACGGCGCGAGTGAGAGCCCAGATTAAAGCAGTTTATTCTGAGACATCTAAACCCTTCGACCCGGAGCCGTGCCATGAGAAAACCAGGGGTGGAGACGTGCGCCGGAAATCTTTCAAACCCCCCCACCCCGACAAAAATGGAGGCCTCGACCTGAATAACGACGTATGCCTTCTGGTTTTAGCTTCGTTTGGTCAAATTAAAAATGTCTCAATCAAACAAATTTTTATATCCGACTAAAATAAGCTCAATAATAATAATAATAAAAAAGTTAATGTCAAGTAATTTTATTTATTAAATGAGAAATTGGAATTGCCTATTAAACGTAAGAGCTGGTTTGCTGCTTTTGTCTTCAACAACTGTTGGCAGCAACCAGCAGTAAGTCTTTCACGTCGCCTCTAGAGTAATTTTGGTCCACTCCTCTTTGCAGATTTGTTTTTAACTTGGCCGCCCCTTATGGTTTTAGAGCACAAACGGGCTACTAAACCCTCCCTCCTGCAGTCTTAGTGCCATGCTCAGGAGGAGCGTGCCAACGTCAGACAGCAGTGAAGTTGGGTTAGCTGGGGGGGGTTATCCAGTCAGATCGTCAGTTCCTGAAATCACACGTGAATAAAACCCTGTAAAAGTGCACCCAGGGTCAGTGCTACCCTGCCGAACTGCACACAGGGTAAAAAACTTGCAGGGTTGATGGACTTTGTCCCGTAAGACCGCGGGAGAGTTAAGTTAATATCACGACATCGCAATTGAATTAAAGACCAGAATTTGATCAGGGAATTCCAAAAACTTCACTTGATTTGTTGCTGTTTTTAGTTGTGCCATTTAGAGGTGGACTTGCTTTTGTGGTTTTTGTATTAATTTTGCCAATTATTTTTCTCCTGCATAAGGTTCAATTGATTATTAGCGTCGCTAACTGTCAGCTGAACATTTTCCTTCAGTTGTTGTGCAAGGTTCATGGTTCAACCAAACTCAGCAAGACAGTCAGGTCCTGAAGCAGCAAGGGCAGTACCTGAACGTCACACTACAAACATCCGAGGGTTGCTTGTTGTTGTTTTTATTAATATTTTATTAGTTTAACAACAGAAGAAACAAGATATACATCCTCCATGAAGCTCCACTTTTATTTAGCCAGCTCACAGAATATCCTTCTAAAAGCCTTTGGTTTTATCATTTTGTCACCTTCCTAAAATAACGACCTAAGTCAAATCACTGCCTCATTTTGTCAAAAGATGATTTAGGCAAAAAACAAACAAACAAACAAACAAAAAGAAACAACCCACAAAAAAACACTTATGTCAAAAAATGGCACAGACCTTTACTTTAGGAAGGTGACAACATTCTGAGAGAAGGTTTAGTGTTCTTTTCAGCTCTCTCATGAAAGCCATTTTTACTCAATTTGATTGTTATGATGAAATCATGAACACTCACATTAAGTGAGTTAATTGAGGGCTGGATAGCTTTAAAGTTATTCTGGAAGGTTCCCCACTGTTCCATTTCACCTCCATATGTGATAGCATAGTTAGCTGGAGTCCCAAAGGCTTAGACATGACTAAGTTTTTAAAGGCTGATAGATCTCAGTGAAATTGTTTCTAACTATTAGATGCTCATCCAATTTTAGACTAATTCATGGTGTCAAACAGGTTCTAGTAAAGTGATTTCATGATTCTGCAGCTCTGGCAAGTAATTTGTGACTTAACAAAGGGCGAAATTTCATTGTCAGAAAGAACCAGATTGTTTTGGATAACTGTTTTGCTCTTGCCATGTTTGTCTGATACTAAGACTTGGGGAAACACTTGTTTGGCAAAAGAAAGACTTTCCTTTCTGTTTGGTTGTGGGGAGACTTAGCAAAGTCCACTCTAATCTCTGTATCAATCCTGAGGAAACAAAGCTAAAGCTTTGAGTGGAAAAGTGTTGGGACGAACCAAGCAGGAAAAGATGAGATCGCTGATGATGTCAGCTCTTTTGTTTCAACTTAGTTTCACAAGAAATGCTGCTTGTGGGGAAAGAAAGAAACATGTATCTCTTCCACAGGGAGCCATTACACATCCATCCCTGACCTCCACGGTTCAGATTTCTTTTTTTTACTCGCAGATTAAGTTTCGTGTTTCCATGGCCGCTCCACATCCTCGAGAGGAGCCAAACCCCAACATTACGGCACGCTCTGCAGTGACGTCAGCTGCTCACATCTCAATAATCCTATTTTCAAACAAAACTAAAAATCCAGGGATCCGTTTGCTGCTTCTGCCTCTCTTTTTGTTGCGAGTTGGAGATCCTGAACCGCGACGGCAGAGTGACGAGAAGCAGCAGTAAAACTGCTGGTGGTTTACGCAGCCCTATAATGTCAGATGATGACAGCCGTACCACTCACATCTGGTATTTATAACAGATTCCTTAGATCTGCAGATATAAAAACAAAAACAAACAAACAAACAAAAAAAACAAACTTTAATGGCCGATTGGTCTTAGAGACAGAAGTCAGAAAATATTCAGGAGGGAAAATGGAAAAGACAGCAGCGTAGCCTGGTATCAGGCCTCAGGGGCGGTTCTGAAACTTACTGAGAAGTTTAATAACAGAGCTGCACTTTTTTTTATGACTGCATGATCTTATGTCAATAGCCATATCAGTCGATTTGGTTTCAGTTACTATCAAACCTCAGTTTTGCACAACTTGAGATTGATGGCATTTTTATAACAGCCACTGCTGTGTAACAGTTTAGTGTTTTGGATTCAGATCTGACGTCTCATTAGCAGATCTCTACATATGATCAAGCATCACTTCATCAGTTTGCGCAGGAAGATTTGCTGGTTCCCAGAATGAGATCATTTTCTGCTTGAATGACCCTGTGATCAGCCAACTTTCAAAAGAAAAACAGCGTTTTTCCGACGGGTCAGCTTAGATGTGCTGACAACACTCTCTAGTGTGAAAGTTGTTAGTGAGTAAGGAAGAGCTAGGAAGCATCAGCGAGGTGTTTGAAAGTGAAGACAGCGGCAGAACGGAGTTATGAGAACCAGGGAATCATTTTAAAGTGATAGGAAGACGCCTGAAGAGAACACACCACAGGTGCTCTGATTGGTTCTTTTGAGTTTTTAACCTCTGTTACAGAAAATGTTGAATCTGGAAATGTTTTCTGGAAGTCTCAGACTAAATGTAAGGACTTACATTCTTTTGAATAGGATCACAGACTGCCATTAAAGGCACTAATTCAAGATGCCAAAGAGAAGTCTATGACTATTTTATTTTTATTTTCAAATTCTTTAGTAAACTGTCTTTAAAGGGATGCACAGGTATAACAATTTGGGCCTATATCTACATCCAATATTAATATTGTTATGGCTGGTAACTGATGTTAGTGGTGATTTATGGTGCATCCCTAGTATAATGTTATTCTAGCTCTCTCACATGTTTCATAACTACTGATCCCAAACATAAATAACTAATGATTGAGGAACAAGGAAGTATTTTGAAAACTATTATGTGAACTAAATCTTCTTAGTTCTCACTCTGCATTGGCATGTGGAAGTTTTAAAAGCAGCATGTGGGAATCACAATCTGTAGTTTACACTAGACTTTTAACCATGTCAGTGTTCACCTGATAGGAGAGTCCGCCGTAAATATTGGGGCGGCTGAAAATACTGAGAGCAAATGATCGAAACCAGACAATAGTCTGAATGAGTTCACTGACACTTCAGTAAATAAAGCACTTCTAAAGCATGGCCACTGAAGAAAAAAATAGACAATAATTAACAGGTTTGACTTCCCCTGCTCCCCTACTCTCCTTGGCATGGCTTCACGTCTGTACTTAGTCAAAATAACAAGGGCTTGTGGCAGATATGTGCTTGTGATTTCCAAGGTAGAAAAACAACAAAAAACAAACAAAGCACAAGCCAAGCCAAAGTTGATGAGTGTTCAGGAGGAGTGAAGATTGAAACAACATTGGTTATTCTGCATAAAGTCAGGCACAGTCGATGCTTGCAATCATCTCTTTTTCACCAGCTTATCCGTTTGAGTTTTTCGAAGAAGCAACAACAACGAGAGGAAGCAGCTGGAGGACGAGGAGGAGCTGCCAGTGACGTGCTGCACGTCTCCACAGACTGAGATGTTTCGACCGAGTCCTGCAGCCGTCTGACTCAGACTTAAAGTCAGATTCTGGTGACAGAACTTATTTTTAATAAACTGCTTCAAAGAGCAACCTGAGACTATGTCCTTTGCACACTTCTTTTGAACTAAAAAAATAAAAAAGCACTACCAAAAAAAAAAAAAAAAATGCTGTTGCTATGACAGCTGTGGGCGTTAAAAGTTTTGGGAGCAGCTGACAGAGTAAAGGTGTTTTCCACAGTGTCTGATGTCTTAAGTGTGTAGGTGACATGGTGAACGACTGATGACTGAGTTATGATCCCAAACATTGTTCATGTCAGTCAGGGTGTGTGTTAGGCATGGGCTGGTACCGCGATCAGGGTGGAACAGGCTTCAAAAAACACTTTAAAATGACAAAAAAAATCTATTTAAAGCTTTTTCAAAACGATGCCAGAGAAAGAAAGAGAGCACAGCGCTGCCCCTCCTGCACTTGTTGCTAAGCCCTAGCAGTCAGCTGGCTGAAAAAAAAAATGAAAATTTCCAACACTTTTCCCTCACTTAAAGGAAACTGAGTGCAACCTCTTGTAGTAAAGCTGCAGTATGTCACTTTCACAAAAAATATGTTTTTTACATTTGTCAAAACTGCTACTGCGTCCTGATAGTATGAGACAGATAATCTATGAACACATCAAGCTCCTCCACATCCTCCTTGTGGTCTTACAGTCATCTGCAGAAACACACCACTCCCACTCAGCCAATCGGAGCCAGGAGGAGGGTCTTGGTGCAGTGAATCATCCTTGTGTATACGCTGCTCTCATTCTCCCTCTTGCTCTTCTGCAGATGGCAGTATGACAACTGGGAGGAGCCAAAATTTTTCAAAGATTATCTGTCTCATGTTATACTGTCACGACATAGGAACACTTTGAATAAATATGTAAAAAAATAAATAAATAAACAAATAGAATTTTACAGAAAGATACATAGTGCAGCTTTAAAGTACATGTTTACCACAAAATTACAAAAAATGGTTGCTTTTTGTTTTTAAATGAAAGCAATCATATAATTTACTTTTCTGAATAAATAGCATGATGTTGTGCCATTCTTTTTTTCCTCCAGTTAGGAAACCCTGAGATTCTCTTACCGGCCCATGCCTACACTGCTACATTCTGAGATCCATTGGTTTGCTTCACCCTTTGCACGACGCCCCAGCAAGCCTCCCTTTTCATCTTGCAAACTTCCCTTTCACTTAATGATACCTTTGATTTTTAGAAAGCATGCAATATAATTTGCTTTAAATACTGGTTTCAGCCATAATAAACTCTTCACTTGTGTGTGAAAATGCACGACCTCTCATGAGATAAGTTTTTCTAAAACGCGGCAGAAGTTGTGAGGCTTCAGGAGAGCAAAGCCTGTTCGGTCTGCGGAATAAATACTTGGACAACAAGGACGTGGAACAGCCGACCGTGTACGAAACAGGTGCAAACACAAACCAAAGGGCAACAAAACCTCGTTCACATTGGTTCGACACGTCACCGTAGGCCAAAGCAAAAACAGGTCATATCTCTTGAGGCATTCCAGCTTCGTTGCAGCTCATCGCTACAAACTTGGAAGTACAATCCCCAGAAAACATCCTTAAGGTTAAGTGGTTACAATCAAGGCGGAGCAAAACCATTCAAGAAGCTCAATGTGAAAGCTTAGAAATTTCATTTCTGCTTCTTAAATAAAACGATGCATCCTTTGAAGTCTGTCACTTGTTGACTTAATCCCATTTGGATGTTCGCTGTTTTGTCCCGAGTTGTTCTCAAACATACCACTCTCTGCGTGAAATCACAGATCCGTCCATGTGCGACACATAGTCGCTGTCTGTACCGTTTTCGTAGCAGTCCTCTGGAAGGTAGGGGGAGCCGTTGTTAACAATGGGGCAGTGCACAGGAGGCCCGCAGGGGTGCATGTTTTGGTTGTTGTAGTGGTCTGGGTAATAGTTCCCCTCCTTCGTGACCCTGGGACCATCCCCCCTGTCGTTCCAGTCGTCCCTGTCCTTCCGCTCCGGAGTGTAGTCGGGGTAAATGATGTCCCCGCCCAATTTGGGTTTCAGCTCCTGGCTGCCCTTGCTCGTCTTGTCCCCGTAAACCTCCTGCAGCTCGTGTGGCTGTAGGACGTCTATCTGAGACTCCTTCTGCATGTCGGAGGGTCCCAGGTACTGCTTGGTGTAGTAGTCCCCTCTGAAGGTCCTGCGCTGGCGCATAAAACAAGCGCCCCCGAGGATCAGCAGGAGGACCAGGAAGAGAACGCCGCCCACTGCCCCACCGATTATGGTGCCCAGACTGCCGTCGTGGACCGAGGCCAGGGTGGGGGAGGTGAACAAGGCTCGGCGGCGGTCCACGTCCGTTCCGGTACCGGACGCGTAGCGGATGGGGGAGGCGGTGGTGCTGGGGGCCGCAGTGGTGGGGGGAGGATCTGCAGGTGAAACAGAGAGAAAAGACAGAGAATGGAGTGAGAGGAGAGTCATAAAAACTGGAGCAGAGGAAGGCTGCGCTTTGTCTCCTGTAGCTACTGACAAAGCAAATGTGGTTGCTATATGAATTTATAACACTGTGGAGAGTCGGAGCTTCCTCTGAAAACCTGAAACTTAAGGCAGAGATGTACAGCAAATGTACACACACACAACCTTTATGTTAACCAGATTTTGTCACATTACACTGACAAGCTACAGGGACGTAGTGTGTCAACTCATGGTAATGTGAAGTTGTGAAGTGGCATAAAAATGATCAGCTGAACAGTATTATGTCCATCCACACTGACAGACTGACAGGGTGTAGAGATCTACAGCTCATGTGAGAGACTGATGACTGGACAACTGATACTCAATTCACCCTATAAATCTGGCTATGACGGAAAAGTGAAATGAAAGCCATTAAAGTCCTGTTTATAGTTTTTTAGGAGCCATGTAGGGGGCACAGTCAATGTGAAAGAAGATATTCTGGTCAGAGTTGAGCAAACATTTTGACCCACTTGCAAAATGTTATTTGTGGAGGAAAACTAACACTGAACCTCAGCCTGAATTAGAGCAGGGAAACGTGTCAATGTAAGCATTCTCAATATCAATAATTACTGCTTTGGTTTTTGTTCTAAATATCCAAAATACTGCCAAACTGGTGATGTGACCTTTCCTCTTTTATTCACAATTTCCTCTTAAGCGGTTGTACTAATTTTCTCCTTTCGCTCCACCCCAATCTTTTTTATTTTTAAGCAGCAACGAGGCACAGTGGCAAAACCTAAAACCGCTCCAACGTACTCAGGCACACTGTGTGTATTCTGTGAATCACAGATGCTTGAGGTTTTATAGTAAAGCGTACGTCTCCGTTTCATGCTGCCGTGCTCTGCTTAAGCAGAGCGCGGCAGTCATTGTACGTGTCCTTGTGACTGGTTGTGCTGACTATAGTATGAATTTGGTGTCGCCTATGATATAGCTCAGCGTGAGTGCTGTTTGCCGCTGAGCGGCTTCTTGTGTGAATCAGTGCGTCACCGAGTACGTGGACGTAAACATTTACTTTGTGTGGATGTGTCGGGTGGACGTCCGCAGTGATGAAGTGTGGACCTCAGAGGAGTGAAGTATTCCAAGGCATTCTGGGGGCAACATGAAAATGCTACTGCTCATGTTATTCAGCAGGTTGTTGCTAGGTAACCAAAGAGTGAGAGAGAGAGAGTTGATGCAACCAATTAGCTAGTTTCGCTGGCCATGAGAAGTTGAGCAGCTAAAAACCGTCCTCTGCTTACATCTCCCAGAATGCTGGAGTTCAGTGAAATTATTAACATTCTTTTCGACCCATTTTCTATTGATATTGATCACGTGCCTATCACGATAGATATTGATATTGTTTTATTGCCCAGCCCTTGCCTGAATATACAAATTTAAGGTTGGTTGGTTCAGACTGGTTCAGCTTCCAGAAAGACAAAAAGACAAGGGAGTTCTTTAGATCGAAGCATGTTCATGTGTTACAAGGGCCCAGTCAAAGTACAGAGCTAAAGCCAATTGATAATGTGCGACAAATCAATGTTCATACATGCTTTTGATCCAATCCCACTGATCTTAGGCTAATTGCAAAGAAGAACAGGTAACATCCTAAAATCTCCAGCAGAGTTAATCTAGTAGAAACTTTCTACTAAAAGACTTCCAACTGCAACATAAGATAGTTCTAAGTATTCGATAATGTCCTGAAAACAAATTTATACCATCAAGATATCATTTGTCTATATAAAAAAAGCTGAAACCATGTATCATGTTCCTTACAAATACAGTATCAACACAACACACTGAATGTTGTCATAATAATGCAATAAAAATGTGAAAGAGCAGAATGAATAGTTTTGGGAGATGTAAGTGTTCAATGTCAGACTGTGTCGGGATGAGAGACAGACAGAGATGGTCCTTTTCTAAAACCACCCATAGGAAAGATATGTGAGAAGACAAAACCTGGGGAGATCGATGCAAGGTTCCTGAATCTGGTTTTGTCCTTCAGCTCTTCTGAACACAATCAGTACTGCCTGGAGCTCAAGGTCATGCTAAGTGCCTCTATGCTGACCTGGAGCCTGCAGGTCTAACACTGCTTGATGGGCTGACAGGCAGATCGTAAGCCTGAGTGCATTTAAGACACAGTCTGGGCCCTTGTAGGGCCATAATTATTGCCACATTTGGTTGAGTAAGAATCTAATTACCTGAAATTGCACACGGGATCAGAGGGAAAGCAAAGGTAGACCCAGAATAAGGTTGGTGAACTGAAACGTTATCAGCTCCCTTTGCTTTTTCAATTAGCATAATTTCATGTAGGGACTAAGAATCCATGTAGCTGACCGTGAGCGACATGGGTAGAAACCATAAAGCTGCAGAGATGAAATGGGAATGTGAAATGCTTGAAGGAGGCAGGGAGTATTATTGAGCTCAAACGGGTCATCTCCACAGGGGATGGAGGCAAGAGAATGCATGCCCAACACTCCAGATTTGACAAGAAAAACAAGATAATTGCTCAGTGCAAGTCCGTTCTGGACAGGATGTCAGTTGTGCTTTCATTTGGAGCAGGACCTTCCCAAAACAGGCAGTTCGCAGACGGAGCCCGGCGGCGCCTTTTGGGACTCCTCCAGAGCTCTCATTGGCAGAGAAACCAGAAGGACTGTGATTGTTAGAGGAAAGCAAAGTCCAAAAGTGGAGTTTACTGTTGAAGAGAAGCAGAATATAAAGGAGTGAGGAAAAGTAAAAATAAAGCAACACAAGCAATGGAGAGTTCTCAGGATCCACGCCCTGACTTTATAATGATGAACCCAACCTAATAAAAACACAGGAAGCAGATGGGAGCAGCTCAGTTTTCTAGGTTTTGTTTCATTGTGACTTAAATCACAATGAAACAGTAGTATTCGCGCCTCCTGAACATTTTGCCACATGTCGGCTGATGTATCTTTTACGTTCCATTTCACAAACCGTTCTGCTGCTTCTCTGTTGTCGAGTCTCACTCTAACCGGTTAATATCTGCTTTGGTTCTGGTCAAGTTGGGTGTGTATTAGAGTATGTTCCTCGCTACAGTGGGTGTGAATACGGACAGGAAAGTGGAAACATGGGTGGTGCTTGAGGGTGCAGAAGCTGTGGTCGATGCTCTGATGTTGTTAGCAGTGATACTGAGCAATGGAGAACATGGAGGTTGTGGTTTTTAAAGACTCAAATAAACCAAGATATTTCATTTTGTCTAATAGAAATTCAGTTCAAATTAGAAAACAGTTCAGATTAGCCTGTTAGTTATATGGGTCATACAAACAAATCCATATTGTGGTACTTTATTGGAATAATTTTAAAATATGTGCAACCTTTTGGATTAAGGTAATGCAGTCAAAAGATATACAACAATTTCCACATATGAACTTTATTTAAAGATTATGCATTTTCAAGGCACATGGTATATAACCCTCTGACGTTACTATGTTGCCTTCATTCGTCATAAAAATGTCATATTTGACATATATATCTAATATAACTGAAAAGAAATTTGTCTTCGCAAATGAACACCTTGAATTTGGGCCTCTGTCTCTTTAAAAATTCCTGCTCTTTCTGAAACTCTGCTTTCATGAAGTCATAACAACATGGCTCCTCCATTAACCCTCCTCTATTAACAACGTTTTGACCAGCTTTTCACTGCGAAGTAGCTCCTACAATGAGCTCAGCAGATGCTCAGTTCCACCATGTGCTAATTGCTGCTGGCTAGTCTGAAGGAGCTAAGGGGGGTAGTTGTGTGGGAGGAGTGGAGCTGCAGGAGCGTTGGACTCAAACGCAGAAAGGCAGAGGCAGCAAGTAGATGAAAAATGTTTAATAAAAAATTAAGAATAAAACTTACAAAAATAACATGGAGACAGAGAAAAACAAAAACAGGAATCCAGGGAAAAATGACAGTCTGGAATCAATGGGGAAGTAATGGGATATAACGAGAGGAACCAGCAAGGAGTGACTGAGAATGACTTGTATATATACTGGTGAGGTTGATTACTTGAACAAGGAACAGGTTGATGATTAGAAACGGGTTGCAGTGTGAGGGGAGAGAGCGGAAGGGAGGCTGAGGAGAGAGAGGGAAAATGGGGCAAACCGAGTAGCTAGGAAAACAAATCTAACATTAACCAATAACTAGACATTAGGAAGATAATAAAACTAAAGCAACTACAGGACTGAATTAAGGTAAAACAGAGCTGATCTAATCAACAAATAGAAATTAAGAGACACAGAAATTATAAACAAAAAACCCTTACAAATTTAAGAAATGTATAAGAAAAATTAAGTTGTGTGAGCAAAGCATCAACAGGATCAAATTCAAATGAAAGTAAATCCTGTTTGGAGAGTCAGTGAACTCCACTCTCCCATTACTTCACAGTTTAATCTATAGGTGTTGAGCTGAGCTAAATAATTGGAGCCGCTGGTGCTCCAGTGCTGTAGGGGCACAATCTACTGCTGAACAAAGATGTTTTATGGAGTATAAACACAGACTTCTGTGTGCTGCAAATCTCTCAACCCAATTCATTATGTCCTGCTGTGTAACCTGACCTTAACAAAGCACAGTAAAAAGGCTACATGGGTGAATACTTTGCTGAACCAGCGGGGATAAACAGCTTCTTTCTTATCTGAGTCATCTAATGTTGCCAAAACCACAGCACTGGAAACTTTCAGTCCTGATACTCTTTATCTGCGGCCTGTGCTCCTCTGTTGCCAGGGATGTGTGAAAATGGATCCTGGCATGGACATTTACATTTACACTGAAGCTTAGTTGTTCAGGGGACATTAATTACTGAGTTTTATCCTACATGAGAAAAACTTGAAGCAAAAAAACCAAACAAACAAAAAAAAAAAAACAACAGTTGAGAAGATCTGGTAATATGTAACCAAACTGTGAGAAAAAAGTTAAAAGTACCTTGAACCCAGAAGCTGACATTGTGAGTGCTGCGATCAATGTCATTAGTCACCTCGCAGCGATAGATTGCAGAATCATTGCGCTCTAGCGGGCGTGTGAAAAAAAGGCTGTTGTTTGAAATCTTAACACCCTCCGGCATGGCTCCATCCAACCTGCACAGAAACCAGAGGCAACATATATTAGTCTGTGCCATTTAACAGACCAAAACTGAAAAGAAAAATCCAACTGGATCGATGTTGTATTCAGTTGTATTTTGGCAACTATTATTATGTCATATAAAATACATGATTTCTTCCTTCAGGTGTAAGGAAATTGTCTATAAAAGAAATTGTTTCAGTGTTTAGGCAAAAAAACACTAAATTAGCTAACTTGTAGGCTGAGTAAATGACAAACGAAGGAACATCAGATTTCTACCTTTTAAATGATAAAATTCACACATGACACCAGGTTTTATTCTGCTCAAAATGGTGCATCTAAATTTTCACACTTTCTTCATCTAGCAGTCACCTCCACACAGCTGACCTGGAACTAATGCTAAGAAGGTTTTCCAGGAAACAGTTTTCCAGAATCAGGAAACAGTTTTCCAGAATCAGACCTTGGTTGGTCTGTTTAACATGTAACCAGCTGATAAGATTTGTAGGATTAGCCAGCTAAAATATTAACAATATCATAATAAGAAGGCTTTTTTTTAAGCATTCTAACTTTATTTTGCATCCTGCTAAAACCATCAACATAGCACAGAAACAGAAATAAGCGTTCATATATTATGAATACTTATTTTGCAAATTAAGTGTTCACAATATATGAATACTTTTGGGAGTGAGTAACATTTTGGGATAAAAAAATGTTCTGCACTAGTTTTACTGCACTGCACTGCACCTTTCACTTTTTCCTAATATTGTTATAAAATATGGCTACTTTTACTTGAGTAAAATCACTGGATACTCTACCCACTGAGAGTAACTAAATGAAGAACGAGTTTGTTTCATTCAAGAAAGAACCAGACACACAAGACAAACTTTGTTTCTACACAAACTTTGTTGTTCTCATGTTATGTTTTATCTGCTGAACCTGTTGTGCCATGTGTAGATCAAAAAGAAAAACAAGTAAACATTTATTGTCACCATAACATATATACATTACAGTAAGTCTTCATTTCTTGAGGTTTATTAAAAAAAAAACAAAAAAAAACAAACTGATTTGGAATATTTTTTTCATTTTAGTCCTTAAGATACCAGAATTTGGTACACAAAACTTGTGGCTGTCTGATTTCATTTTTAAATATTAAATCAGTAGTTACGATCAGTTATTCAGACTGGCTTTTTTATGAAATACTTCACTTTTACCTCAGCAAAAATATGTTAAGTAGTGCTTCTCTGACCGAAGTACAGTTTTGTGTTTTTCTTTTTCTAATTTGCAGGAAAAAAAAATTTTTCTTACCAAGTGGAATAAGTAATAATCAAAAAACAACACTGACCTCCTCTGCACATTTCTTTACACAAAGTATGGTATTAATCAAACTGTCAAACTTTCACAATAAGAGCTTTAAAACAATACAGAAGACTGATGAAAAAGATTTAGTAAAATACTAATAATCACCTCACGCAAATTCAGTATTCACCTATACTACAGTATCAACATGTTTTACAAAATCCTAATAGATAACCACAATTAACTTAAACAAAACAACAATGATACAATCATCTCTATTTACAATATGGTCAATCTGTGCGCAAATGAACAGAAAAAAGATTTTCATAGATGTAATATTGTGGATATAAAGCAGCTTCAGATAAAATTTGTAACAGAACATCAAGCAGAAAAGGTCAGACACACAAGAGCAAACAGTAAGCATGAAGCTTTTAATAATGACGGAAAGCTGCCAACAGGCTGGTTGCTTTAAGTGGGAACTACCGTTTAGAGTCTTTTATTTATAGCAGGGAGTCTTCCCAAAGGGTCAGCACTACATGCAACAGCTCCAGTGTCCAGGCTCCAGGGTTAGACTATCAGTCATTTATAGATACAAACTTCTTCTTTTACAGCCAGGCATGTTTAATAAGCCAATCTGGAATGACTGCAGCAGCCTGTCTCCCACGTCATGTTTGTTTTGACATTGTGGAACATATTTTTTGGTCTCCATATATCAGAAATACTTGCAGATTTTGGCATCTTCTTATTTGCTAACTGCCAACAAGCTCAAACTACCAATATATTCAATGAAGTTTTTACTGTACTCCAGTGGAAGATTCAACCTGAATATGATTCTTAAAGTGTTTACTGTCACGTTATACAACAGGGAAATATTTAACAACATCTCAAAAGTTTTTAGGGTATTGTAAATTTATATATTAGGACATTTTTCCAGACTCCATACCTGCTGAGACAGTTTCACATGATGAGTATCTGGGGCCTTTTCGAGAATGTAGCTCCAGTAGGAAGTATTAGTGAGATCCTGGAAAACTCAAACCAACTCTGGATGTATGCAGCACTTTATTTTAGCAATATAATAATATGTCAAGAGTCACTTTAGCCAGCTTTCATTTAAGATGCCGAAGTATTTCAAAATACAGCATACTTTACATTTTCCATGCACCCCTCTGTAAAATCTTTGAAATAACCTTTTAGCAATGCATCATAATATAATAATAATAAAGGATTTCTAATCAGAATTTTTATCAATTCGAAAAAAATGTTTTTTAAATAAATCTTGTTTATCAGTTAATGGTAAAGTTGCTCTGAATACCCAGTACAAACCCAGGTTCTGTCAACAGGGCAGCACTTGATTTATTTTCTACAATATTTCATGAGATTTCAGTATCCAAATAGAAGAATCTTTGCCCATTCCTCTTTCTCCTGAGACTGGTGAATCATGATTTACTAATGATTCCCTTTAGTGAATCATTTTCCAATTAAAAAGGAATCTACAAGGGAAACAGGCTCACAGTTAAGGCACCGGTTGCTTTCCAGTTATTAATTGGTTAGTTGAAAATTAGGCAACAGATCAGCCCTACACTATTGATGTAGTCAAGCAGAAAAGAGACTGAGCTTTTCACTGTCAGAAGTATTTCTTTAGCTGTAGATGCATCCTTTGCTACAAATGATCAGTGTTCACTAAAGGAATGAGATGTTATTGCATTTTAGGCAATAAAGTTTTTATTTTCCTTTAGAAAAGGAACTGAATTATGCTTATTTCAATCTTTTAACATGTTTCTAATATTTTATTTTAAAAATGGATAAGTGGTTAAATGAAAAATTTGCAGAATGTGCCAGTTTTTCATCTGATTAATCAATTAAATGTCAGAATAATCGATTACTAAAATAATCATTACATCATCTTCCCTATGCAATGAAGAAGAAAAAAAGAGAAATTGTTCTTCGAAACATGCAGTACTTAACCTCCTGGAAAAGGTTCTTCCACACACTGATTAACTTAGAGAGGATAATAAATGACCAAAAATGCTTTATTCGTTTCATAGAAACTGTAAAAATGATTTCTCTTCGAATGAATAAATGTACACAAATTAATTAAATGTGAGATTGTGCACCTGGAATAAAAAATCTACATATTTTAAGGCTTCTTCTTCTTTTCTTTTTGTGAATCATCAATTTTTTTGCACCTTAAGAATAACTGTTTAAGGTGCTGGACCTGAAATGGATGAGTATGTGCAAATGGGCTGAATGTTCCCATGCTGAAAGCTTTCCAACATTAGAGTCTATAGCGACAGAAGTGGTAGTTTTTTTTTGTAAAAGCAGGAATGTGTTGGAGACACTGACCTGATCCATTTGTAGTCATGGGCAGGAGGGTTGGCTTTGGCTGTGCAGGTGATTCTCACGTTTGTTTGACCCACATACCAGATTTTATCAGTTCCTTGTATGGATATATTTGGTGCAACTGTAAACAAATAAAAATGTTTTCAAAGTTAGATGTGCTTCATTATACAATATATATAAAAAGCAATGCTTCATTAATGGATATTTCTTCTTGACAGTGGCAACAAGGCTGCCTTCTAGCAACTGAAGGCAGCTTGCTAGAATTTCAAAAGCTCAATTAACATCTGAACTATGACCCCTAATCCCAGAGAAGTTCAACAGGAGGCTTCACGAATGCAGACCAAAGAACAGAAAGAGAAGGAGAAAGTTCAAATCATGTCTTCCCTCGATCACAATGGGTGAGGATCATATGGACTCCAATGTCTCTCTGCCCAGCTTTCTAACCAAACGGACAGACAGAGGGTGTTTTCACTCCTGACAGCCCGGTAGAATTGGTTCGATTGGGGATCAAAATCACAACTTTTTCATCTGCTGCAGTTAGCTTTCAAACTGCACTGAGTCAAATGAACCAAAACCTTTGAGAAATCTGTTCATCCCCTCGTCTATGGTGGCGCGCTACACTTGCTGCTTTTGGAACAGTCTCTGGTGCACTTAGTGTTCACATAAACATTCAAAACGCACCACGGTTCTCTTTAACCGAACACAGACCAAGGTTTGTATTTGGTCCACATCAGTCTTTGATGACACATTCACACCTTCTCAAATTAACCAGACTTTCTAGGCAAATGAACTGGAGTTTGATTAAAGCGGACCAATAAGGGCTGATGTGACAACACCTTCAGATATAAATAGGGGTGTCAAAAGCATAGGAGGTGTGAACTAATAGTGTCATTAAGCACATGTTGCCGTGGAATATCATCTCTGTTGTTCGGAAATTTAGCTCCTATTATGTCATAAAACAGTCTTCAGTCAGAGGTATCATCAGACTATGAGCAAGACTGCTACTGGAGATTCTTCCTGCCCACAGAATCTTCATCTGCAAGAACCCTTTACAGATACTTGGGAGATATGAGTTAACAACATTTAAATTTCCGTTTGGTATAAATAAAGTACATTTGAATTGAACAGAATTGAATCATGTCTTGAACTTAAGCAAATTATTTGTCCAGTGATAGAAGACTAAAGCTTCACAGTTAGTCAAGCAGCCAGGTGACAAATGAGCTTTTCCAGAAGGAACAAAGCATGTATTGTAATCACAGGATGGTAACAGGCCACAGCATCTGCTGGTTAAATCAAGCTGGGAGAGCAAACAAATGAGCGTTCTTTGATGGAAAGTTAGAAAACAGCAGAGTCAGTCAGCAGATCCAGCCTGCCACATAATAACCCATACCTGCACCGTCACCGGGAAGAAATAACCGAAGCGCAACATACACCACTGTAATAAAACATGGCGAACAGTGACACAGAAATCTAATTTTTCCTTTTGATTTCTCTAGAGGGCAAATGAAGGAAATGTTTGCATTCCAGGCGAAGATGTCACCACTTGCCGCGTCCACTGAACCTATTCCACACAATTCAAAATTGTGCTTCTTTTGCACTTAAAACCCCTTGCCTCTGCACTTGACATGATTTATTGAACTAGAGAGCCTCTTTCTTCCTGCATTAACCTTGGTTTCCGTATGTCTCCATCCGCTGCGCCCGGCAGCCTCTTGCTACTTGTGTTGCTCTAAAGGCTTGATCAATATTTCATAAAACACCTTCATTAGTCTCCACTCACACAGAACAAACGGACTAACAGTCTGCTTGTTAAAGAAGCATGGGGCACCTTCGCAATTCTGACTTTAATTTTATCGAAATTACTTCAGATCCATACTTTCAGTTTATTTTTAGTTGACACTACTACTTTCTTACAAAAATAAAGGGGATTGTTGTAACTATTGTTGCAGGGAGGCATGAAACCGTTCTTGATGTTAAGATTTTAAACAGTTTTAAAAGTTAACTCGCACATTTTCAATCATAATCTTATAGTTTGAAGTTCTTCCGATGAGACGGCAGAGAACGTCCCCGAGCAACTGAAGCTTTCTTGAGGTGAATGCAGCTTATCAAAACAAAATGCTGCCCCCTCCCCCACATTTTGCTCTCCACTACCAGTCAGCTGAATGAAAAAAGATCCTGATATTTTTTCCTCAAGACAAAACAAATAGAGAAATTTAACTGTACTGGAACCATTTCCGATTTCAAAAAACACAGAGTCAGGGCACTAGACTGGCAAATGCTTCTAAAGATTTAGAATCTGATGTTTTTCAGATACTCTGAATGTTGGGATGCAATTGCCACTAAATACACCTTGTACTAAGTTGTACTGTGTGATTTTCAGTAATGTTATAACTATTGTAACATATATGTTCTGGTTTTCTCTCTTTCTGCAGGGCTGGAAGCAGACTTCTAGGGTGTTGACTTGTGTTCTCTCTATGCTTCTTCCTCTCCCGTACTCCCATCTCTTTTAAACCTTTTCCCCACCTGTCTCACTTTCCTTTCTCCTTTCTTTGTTGTCTCTGTGTCCATTACATTTCAAATATACCCAAGGCTATTTCTAATAAAGTTTCATATATCAAGTGGAGCATCTACTGCGTGTGTTAATTGAATTAACTCTAGAATTAACTCTACTTTTGAATTCAAGAAAAGTTACAAAAGATCAAAAAAATCTTCTTGCCAAATTTTGTGGTGTTTAGGAAACAGAAATAATTTTGGTAATTCTCACTAAAATAATACATTAAAAGACTGTGAGAAAACAAAATGTCTTTTTATTCAGTGTATCTAAATTTCTGATTTCAACTGTATCAAAAGAAAATTATCATGATTTTTCTCAGGTAGAACTATGTGAGTTGTCTTAATTCAGCACTTACACTGCACATTTAGCTTGTAGCGTATGCGGAACTCTGTCTGCAGAGTCGGGTGGCGCACCACGCAGGTGAGCATCTTTCCCTGGGCGTAGCTCTGGGGCTTCCACATGTAGTTGACGCGCACCGTGGTGGTGCCGTTGACTTCCTCCTGAGTTTGCTTCTCAGATCGCCCGTACAGCTCGGCCTCCCAGAACACCTCAGCGGCGGGCCGCCCGCGCTCCGCAATACAGGTGGCCACCAGCGCCTCGTCCCCGCCGTCAAGAAGAGCCGCGGGGCCTGCAGACACGTAAACCTTGGGCTCCACTGTTTACAGGAGGAGAAAAAAACAACAACAAAAAAAACTGAATAGATGATGAAACAATTATTAGTGATCTTTTCATGTTCATGCATGAATTAGTAATGTCCAGTCACCTTAGCGTACTTAACTGCTAAAAGAGAAAACATTGATTTCCGTCTTTCACCCAGAGTGCGCACATTAAAAATTGATAAACAGTTCTACACAGCCATCTACATTAAGGTGGAGAGTTTCTCATTGTGGGCTGAACAGTGGTGCAGTTGGGAGCACTCGCAGCAAGAAGTCGACCTGTCACAATAAATTTTGCCGGGCCATAAATTCAATCCCAGAAATGACAGCGATAAACGATAATATTGTCGTTTTGAGAGCATTGTTTATTAATAGCATAAAAATGGCATAATAATGCGAGTACACACTCTCAAAGATCAATAAACTAATTTCTAAAGAGCATTTAAATCTGGAACGGGAAGACATTTTAAATATCCAAAATAAATAAACAAACCAAAAACAAATAAAATGGATTATGACGTTTCTGTAAGCAAACCTGCCCTTCAAAATATATTAATCATAAGGCTGAGACAGGGGAAAAAAGGGAATACTGCCCATTAGGACTTAGGTGAAAAAATTGTGTAAACCTACTACTGTGTACTGTTTCTTTTTTATTGAGATCTACAGCTGAAACACATAACTAGCTGGTTCCAGTGAAGTCCATAACTGTCAGATGTTTGCATAAGATTTAAAGGAGGAAAAAATCTGAGGCTCTCAAGTCAATATTCCACATTCTTTCCAGCTCAAAATTCCAATGATCATTCGTTTTAAAAACTATAAATGCTGTCAAGTAAATTGTTATTCTTTTTCCTTGCTTATGCTTATCGTCATAAATTAGAATATAAGTTCCAATGAGTCTCATTTGTCAAACTAAAAGTACCTTTCTAAAATAAAATCCTGTAGAGATACCTTTCATTAAGCCCACATTTCTGTTTTTAGAAAGAGTTTTTTCTATTGGTGGTATTTCAAATGTCATGTTTTTTTATTTGCTGTAAGTGAAAAATCATCATAACTAACAGAAATAAAGGCTTTCAAACATCCACTTTAGCGCTG
This sequence comes from Girardinus metallicus, assembly GCA_903067095.1. NCBI lineage: Eukaryota > Metazoa > Chordata > Actinopteri > Cyprinodontiformes > Poeciliidae > Girardinus > Girardinus metallicus. The sequence goes on along the minus strand of CAEGAE010028369.1, from coordinate 1,579 downwards.
GACAATCTGGCTGAAAAAGTATTATGATATAAGCATTTCATATCGGTCGATATTGATAGTTATAGATTAGGTTTTTTGTTTTAAATATCAGGAATACTCAAGATATTTAAAAACTGGTGGCAAGACCTTTCCTGTTTTCGTTTTTTTTATTTTAAGCGGTTATGAGGCTTGGTGGAGAAACCTGAAACAGCTGCTGTTACTCAGCAAGTTGTTGCTAGGTAACCAAAGATCGAGTCAGTTCAATGTAGGCCTTTCGTCTGCCCACATTAATACTCTATTGAATATTCTATCAGGCGTATTGCCTATTGGTATTGATCACATGTCTTTTGTGAATTATATTTCTATTGATTTATTATCCATCTCTATTCCATCTGTGTGTAATTAACCCTCTAAAACCTGGTAACTTAAACAATTAGTTAATAAAAATTCTGATTCTTTTTAAAATTAAACATTGAAAGTGTTTCATTATAGAAAAGAAACCATTTTGAACTCCTGGGCTCGTTTTCTAAATTTGTTTGTACCGTAATTAATTCATCAGGTTTTGTGTTTATTTAGTCGTCATAACTAAAAACAAAATGTTTACTTGATTGCAGCAGATTTTTTAAGGAAAGTACCTTGTTACAGAAATATTCATATTAAAAATGATACATTTGGCGTTAAAAGAACCTACATAAAGTGTTTCACTCAGCGATAAAGCTCCTGAAATCAATAGGCTTTCCAATACAATCATACGATCATATCTTAATTACAGGTGATTTTAATATACACGTATGCTGCCCAGATAAACCTCTGGTGAAGGACTTTTTGGACTTGATTGATTCATTTCATTTCATGCAATCTGTGGTTGGGCCAAGGCATTTAAAGGGACATACTCTGGACTTGGTGTTATCACATGGACTTTGTTTGGACATTATTGAAATCCTTCAGACATGTATTTCTGATCATCTGCCTGTTTTATTTTCTATTAATATTTTATCTTCTGTGGATACAAACAATACTAAACCCCTACTTTCTCGTACTATAAATTCTGAAACTGCTTCTCAACTAAATGCAGTCCTTGCTAATACCATGTTACGTATTGATAGCAATCTTGATATTGAAACTCTTATTCTAAATTTTAACAATGCATGCTCAAATGCTTTAAACGTAGTAGCTCCTTTGAAAACTATAAAAACTACAAAAAAGAAACTTTTAGAGCCATGGCTTAATGAAACCACTCGTGCACTCAGACGGGAATGCAGGCGTGCTGAGAGGAGGTGGAAAAAAGATAAATTGCAGGTTTCATTTGAAATTTTGAAAGATCGTTTATTTAATTATCAGAATAAGGTCAAATTAGCAAAATCTAAATATTTCATTAATCTTGTAGCTTCTAATAGGCATAGACCTCAAGTCCTTTTTAATGTCCTGGATAGGATTGTTAATCCCTCGTTTACATCTGGCCCTTTAGCCTCTGTTGAACTTTGTGAGGCTTTCTCTAAGTTTTTCATAGAAAAAATTGTAGGTCTTAGATGCTCTAATACCCCGGTGGATTCAGATTCCCATGAAATGCCACAATGCATAGCTGCTCTGGATCATTTTC